>VUQH01042470.1:0-26424 GCA_015106775.1 Etroplus canarensis | reverse complement strand
GGAGAGACAGCAGGTGTGTCTCTCCCTTCTTGAAAGGACTGTGGAGCTGAAGCCTTGGCTCGCCCCTGAATATGAGTCTATATTCAGGGGCTCTCGTCTAGCCTTCAGGTCCCCCCCCCCCCCCCCCCCCCCCCCCCCCCCCAACCAAGGCATTAAATGAGACTGAGCAGAACAACGCCCAAACTGAAAAAGAGCTCTATGTGGTGTTAAGCTAGTATGGCTTATATATCTTTGAGGTATTTATTTTGATGTATTGATATTAACCCAACCAACTTCGTAATTTCCGTTGCCTATGACAGACCCTACAGGGAATAATATTAATTAAATTCACACAGATAAACATAATTTAACCAGATCGAGTGCAGGGGAGTCTATTTCTATCCTTGTTCATTGCCAACTCACTATGAATGAGGAAAGTACAGGTCAGCAGGCCTGTCAAGGGAAGGATGGCAATAAGATAACATAAATCCCTGGTTTAGCTTCTGCCATTTTGCCATGTGTCTGTCTACTTTTGCATACTAGTGCGTGCATGTGTAAAAGCTGTGTTCAAATGGTGCTGATGTGTAAGACAAAGCCTGGTGAGGGGGGCCAGGGGGTGTTAACTCAGTCCCACAGGCAAGAGCAATAGAGCTGACATCCTGCTCTTCCTCACTGTTCCTCCTCAGCACTCATGCCTCCAATTTCACTGGTCAAAGACATGATGCTGACACAGCCCAGAGGGTACAAACACACTCAGGTAACAGACCTGCTGCTCTGAGCAGGGCTGCATCGCCTCCTCCCTAACCTATCACATCCACAGTCTGGACGTTACATACATTTAAGGTCCACTTCGACTCGCCATGAAGAAACCAAAGCTTATGTACAAGTTAAAGTGAGTTTTTTCCCATTATCATCACCAAGGTGACATTAGAAAAACTAATGCGCAAAGGGCGTTCATAACCCCCTGAATGATGCCTCCTACAGTAAACAGCCTGCTTTGTGATTTTGTCCAAACACTCATATCTATGACTGCTGGTGTTTCTAGCTGTGGAATGAGGTTAAGATGCATTTGGGAAATTGGTACAAAAGACATCCACTGATTTGGTATGCAGTGCGTTCTTCCTGTTCTCAGGTGTCTCCCTAGAAAAACCTCTAAACGGATTCACTAAGCTCAGTGTAGTGGCCCCCTCTGCTGACAGTAGGCCTGCAGTGCAGCTCTCTGCAAATTCTTGTCCTGTTTAATGTTGGTTGCTGCAACAAAATTTTTCTTTGTTGGCCTTTAATTTCCAGAAAAGTTGGGATATTTACCAAAGTGCAATAAAAAGGATGGAAAATATTTATTTAATTGCCAAAGTACAAAGAAAATATGTTCATAAGTTTTACTGAACAACCTCATTGTATGTACACAAATTTAGAATGATGATACAACACACTCATTAAAGTTCAGACAGAGTTAAAATAAGCTTGAAAAGTGCACAGAATATTTGAGTAACACCGGTTTGTAAGACCCATCATTAAGCAGGCTAATGGGAAGCAGGTGAGGTATTATGATTGGGTGTAAAAGTAGCATCCAGAGTTTGTGAGAGAATTGTCCATCAGTCCATCAGTTCAAAAGGAACATTACTCAGTGCAAGACCGTAGAGAATTTAGACCTTTCAGCAACTTCAGTGCAGAATATTGTGAAAAGACTCAGAATTCAGAGACAGAGATAGCCACCCAGGCTTGGGAGTACTGAAAGACTGTTGAACCGTGTGCTGTGGTCAAATGACTCCAAATTGCAGCTTGTTTTCAGACAAAAAGTGGGGTCAAGTTCTCCATGCCAAACATTAAAATAAACTTACAGATTGTTATCAGCCAAGGGTGCAAAAGCCAGCATCTCTTATGGTATTGGGCTGCATTAGTGCCTACAGCATGGCTGGGCTGCATGTATCTGAAAGTACCAATAACTCTGAGGTATGTATAAGGATTTTAGAGAGACATATTCTTCTGTCTTCCCAGGACATCCATGCTTATTTCAGTAGGACAATGCCAGACATTCTGCACAGACAACAACACAGTGCCTTCATAGACAGAGTGAGCTTTACTGGCCTGCTGCCAGTTCACACCTGTCTCCTTCTGAAAATGGAAGGAGAATGAAAATGTATGGCACCTCATGAAGGGGAGAATCCGACAAATCATCACCCATCCACTTCAAACAGTTGGTATAAGGTGTTTTTGCTTATATGCTGAGTTTGGGCTCTGACAAACATGCAGCTGTGCATTATGACCATACACCGCCACTTTGGTCTTATCTGTACAAAGGACTTTGTTTCAGAAGTTGGTTTGTTCAGATGCAACCTTGCAAACCTAAGCTGTGCTACTGTATTATTTTTCAAGAGAAGAGGCTTTCTTCTGGCAACTCTGCAAACAAGCTCTACTTGATCAGTCTTTTTCTAATTTTACTGCCAGAAAGTTTAACATGTAACATCATTTAACATGTTTAAGCCTGTAGAGTCTGAGATGTAGCTCTTGGGTTCTTGTAATTTCTCTAAGCATTGCAAGTTCGGACCTTGGGGTGAATTTGCTAAGGATGTCCACTCTTGGGAAGATTGATGCATTGTGTTACCACACACCTGAAGGCTTCAGACCAAACCAAAACCTCTGCTTTTACAGAGATGGAATGCATGTAGTCCTGTCTCCACTTTAGCAGAGGAAGTAGTTTGATAGCAGAAGAAATAGTAGCTCCAATCTGTAATTAGGATCTCCTAGAGTCAAAATACAGGTCATGAAAGAAGTACTGATTTAATGCAAAGATACATTCATTTGTTTATATATTATTAACACACACTATTAGAACACATTATTTGTCTACAAACACAGTTTGATTGGCACAAAGAGCTATTAGCTGAAAACTTGATCTTGATGTGGTGTGCAGTGTGTCCTTAAAATCGTTAGGAAAGTGGACAAATGGAGGACAAAAGAAGATATTGCATGCCTACAAAACAATTTACAGCAGATAATTTTGAAAGTCACATGCTTACGAAATATGGAAAAATCCAATCAAGATGTGCAAGTTGTCGGTACCATAGCCACTAATGCAACCCCATACCATCAGAGATGCAGGATTTTGAACTGAGTGTTGATAACAAGCCAGGTGGTCCCTCTCCTCTTTAGTCGAGAAGATGCGGAATCCATGATTTCCAAAAGAATTTCAAATTAGGATTCGTCTGACCACAGAACAGCTTTCCACTTTGCCTCAATCCGGTTTAAATGAGCTTTGGCCCAGAGAAGAAGGTGGCATCTTCTTTGCATGACAGAACTTTAACCTGCAGAATCATGCCTGTTTGCAATGCAGTGCTGCCTGAGGGCCCGAAGATCACTACCATCAAATAATGACTTTCAGCTGTGTCCGTTGCGCACAGAGATGTCTCCAGATTCTCAGAATCTTTTGGTCTCTTCATGTACTGTAGCTTATGGAATATTCAAAGTTTTGCAGTTTTACATTGAGGAACATTGTTCTGAAATTACTCCACAATTTGTAAAAACATTTTCTGGCAGATGCAAGCTGGGACAGCGTACACTGAGAGCCACAGCCAATTGACTATGATAGTGTACAGGAACATCTGTGCCACATATGGATTAGAAGTCCCCAGGTCCTGATGGGAGACACCTCCAAAGGTGGTTGAGAACAACAAGGCTTCAGACTTCAAGTTCGTAGAAGGTTAAGTCAAAAGTGGTTCCACTGGTGGTAGGAGCATTAGGAGCTGTAACCTCCAAGCCTGAAGACTGGTTCCGGCAGATTCCGGATGCAACATCAAAGGTCTATCTTCAGAAGAGAAAAGCTAAGGAGAACCCTCAAACTGCCAGGCCTCTGGCAGAGGACCCCATATGCACAGGCATAACATTATGACCACCGACAGGTGAAGTGAATAAAAAAAAATCTCTTTATAATGGCATCTGTTAGTGGGTGGGATATATCAGGTAACCAGTGAACAGTTTGTCCTCAGTTTGATGTGTTAGAAGCAGGAAAAATGTTCAGGTATAAGGATTTGAGTGAGTTTGACAAGGGCCAAATTGTGATGGCTACACAACTGAGTCAGAGCATCTCCAGAACTGCTGTTCTTGTGGAATGTTCCCAGTCTACAGTGGTCCGTACCTATCAAAGTGGTCCAATGAAGGAACAGTGAGGAACCAGTGAAGTTCATGCCTCGAATGGTCAGGTCTGTTTTAACAGGAAAGGGGGGGACCAACGTGATATTACGAAGGTGGTCATAATGTTACGCCTGATAGGTGCATATACACTAGTACAATGGTACAGTAGTATAGTATATATAGTTCTATAGTATAGTATAGTTCTGAAGAGTATGATCAGGGCAGCAATGGCTCAGTGTGTCTGAGGATGGATTTAGTAGCTGGAGAGCTGTGGAGGAAGCCTGCTCGAGATCCTGCCCTGGACCACCGCTTGAGGAGGCGGACCAGAAGCCATAAGGACGCCGCCCCCTGAGCATTGCCAAGGTGCCCTTGAGCAAGGCACCAAACCCCCACATTGCTTCCTGGCATCTGAAATGGTAGCCTTGTATGCCGACCTCCCTCACTGCGTGTGTAAAAGTGTCGGCAATTATGATTTCCCCCCTGGGGATTAATAAAGTATAGTAAAAATACTATTGTACTATAGATTATCAACCGGTGTTATGAAGTATGTACTATACTATCATATAGTATAGTTAATACATAGACGTGTTATAATTTATTTTCAAAATCATAAAATTCGCTTGATACAACATTTTTTTCCTATTATAAAATATGTTCAAAACATTTGTTGAAAAAATGAAAAAATACGTATTACGTACGAGCCTGCGTGATGACGCACCCGGCTGCTACGCAGGGGGCGTGGCCAGCGGCATTGGCTGCTGCTGCAGGCAGAGAGGGACTGAGAGAAACAGTGCGGCAGTCTGAGGAAAGAGTCCTCACAACGGTTGTGCTTTTTATTCGGATATTTCCTCACTCCACGCAGCCGAGCCGGTACGTACAGGTCATTTACGGTGAATTTTAATTAACTAGCGAATTAATTTAGCATTATAATGCTTCTTTGGCGCGTTCAGAGCCAGTTGCTGCGGCTTTGTCAGTGTTTACAGTGCTGGCTGCAAGTTACTGAAACGGAAGCTTTAGTTTGTTTCAGTAGATGACACAGAGCTCTGGAGGGTTTCTGGGATCAAACTTGGAAACGTGAAATTGACAGAAAGCAGAGGGACACAGCAGACTCACGCCAGGCGCAGAGGAGATTAAATATGTCAGGATATTGGGCTGTAACTGAGGTGAAGTCATATAATGTGAATTACCCTCCTCTGATGGGACATACTCGGATGTGTTTGCGGTTTCTTGAGTGTGGCAGGCGGGTCACAGCCTGAGAAACGCCGCCGCTGACAGTATTACGTAACTTAGTTAGGGAAAGATGTATATTCCTACAGCCGTGTGCCTGTGTGTGTGAGTGTAAACATACAGTGTCTACTGCTGTGTCACTGCTGGACGTGCTTACAGCAGCGAGCCTGCAGCTTATAGCCAACATAGCCGTCCTCTTACGCACACTGGGATGGGTATTTGTTATTATTTTGCTGCGTAGTTTGTGCGTGAGGGTGCATGTGGACGCTGGCACATGTGGTCCACACAGTTCACTGCAGTCTTTCTGCTGGTTTTGAGTTTCAAGGTCAGCTGGACATCGATTCTGAAGAGCTGATGATGCTCTTTAGGAGGAGGAGGAGGAGGAGGGTGGTGACCTGCGTGAAAATAAGGCCCTCACTTTGGGTTTGCATGAATGTGTTTTAAAGGTTCACCCTGGAGGGTTTTGCGTCTGTCCTGGTCCCAGATAATAAGCAAACATCTCTTTCAGCCAGCCTGTGCCTCAGTGGATTGAGGTATGTAAACAGACAACTGCACCCTGAGTCAAGTTTACTTGCAATCACAAATTTGTCAGAAAATGGCCTGATTCTTAAAGACATGCACAGACAGGTGGTTCTGTGCTGTTTTTACATCATCTAGTAAGCCATTTCATTGCTGCTTTATGTTGCTTTGATGAATTTGAGATATTTTACTGTGTTGTAGCATTATTAACATTTTTTTAAAATTTTATGCCTGTTCTACTTGATTGCATCTAACATTTTTTCAGTGTTTCCCTGTTCTTAAGAGCTCACTGAATTCCACTGTGATAGTGTACTAGGATGCCAGCGTTGCAAGAAGTCAGTAGGTGAAATTTCTTTCCTTTTAGATATTCCACCATTAACTGCAAGTGGTATTATTGCAAAGGAGAAGCATTTAGGAACCTCAGCAACGCAGCCACCAAGTGGCAGGCCATGTAAAGTTATGTGCTGAGATGTGTAGTGTGTAAAAGCCACCAGTGCTTAATAACTGTAAGTTCCAAACCTCCTCTGGCATTAATGTCAGTCCAAAAACTGTGTGCCAGGAGCTTCATGGCATTGCTTTCTATAGCCATGCAGGTGCATGTAAGTTTTACATTACCAAGCACCATGCCAAGCATTGGATGGAGTGGTATAGAAGACACTGCCACTAGACTCTGGAATAGTGGAAACGTGTTCTGTGGATTTGTGGATTAAGCCTCTCTATCCGGCAGCCTTTTGGACAAGTCTGGCCTTAGTGAATGCCAGGAAAACGTTACCTGTTAGACTGACTGTAAAGTGTCGTGGATGAGGGATGATACTATGGGGTTGTTTTTCCAGAGCTAGCTTTGGCCCCTTAGCTTCAGTGAAGGGAAATCTTAATGCTTCAGCTAACCAAGACATTCTGGACAATTCTATGCTTCCAACTTTGTGGGAAGAGTTTGGGGAAGGCCCTTTTCTGTTCCAGCATGACACTGCCCCAGTGCACAAAACAAGGTCCATAAAGGTGTGGTTACATGAATTTGGTGTGGCAGTTGACTGGCTCACTCAGCGCCATGACCTCACTCCCACCTGTGGGATTAACCACATTTCAGACAGTGGTTTTGGGGATCTTCTCACAACTGATGAAATTATGAACACAGGAAAGGACTGTTTACCACGCAAAACTATCTGGAAAGTGTCTGATTGGCAGTGGTCGAATGTTTCAACCAAAAATTGATACCAAACACACTACCAAAGCCTAACTGGATGAAACACTGGCCTCCTCAGAGCCTGGACCTCAACGTTACAAAAGCAGTGGGGGATCATCTTGACCGAGAACAGAACAAAATGCAGCAAACATTGAAAGAACAGCATTGGAATGTCCTTCGAAAAGCCTGGAGAACCGTTCCTGTGGACTGCTTAAAGAAATGACAAGAAAGCTTGTCTCAGAGAGTTCAGGCTGTGTTGAAGAATGAAGGTGGTCATACCAAACATTGACTTTCAAGCTGGTTAGAATCGTAAAAACTCTGTTTTTGCCTTATTTACTGTATTTCAATTTATTTTTGATGATGTTTCAATAAACCATGCACCTATTTCCAATTTTCTTAGAAAATTATGAAGAAATGAAGGGTGACAAGACTTTTGCCCAGTACTACATATTTAGTTGTAGACTTTAGAAAGGTGGCATCTTGATTATGGATGTATTGATGGATTGATGTGATTTGAAGCCACTCGGTCAGTGCCCTCCTCTATCTGTTATGTGTGTGTGGTGACTCATCAAACTCTCCCACTCAGCAGAATGTTGATTCATCTTCATCTGTGTCTCCCTCTGTTTCTCTGTGCTCTCATCATGTATACAGTGAGCACGTGTGTGGCGGCAGATGTCCGCTGCGGTCTCATTGGCCGTCTGTTTTTTGTTTTTTCTAAATGCATGGAGGAGGAGAAGCATGTAGCTTACATAATGAGAAGGAGGAGGCTGGCTGGTAATGAGCTGTGTCATCCTCTTCATCAAAATGGATCGCTCCATAAATAGTTGGTGTCATCAGGTCATATTAAACAGAAAGATGGTTACACAATGCTGATCAGCGGGTAGATGAGTTGTTCCTTAACCGTCAGGGTTTTTCCTGTGTTTGAGTAGTTTTGGTTTCGGTTCTTTGGTTTAGCAGCACTGACTTTGTGTCTGCACTTAGAGGCCACTCTATTAGGTACAGCATGCTAGTACTGGGGTTGACCCTGTTTTGTCTTCAGAATTTTCTTAATTGTTCGCGGCATTGGTCAGCAAGGTGCTGGCATTTGGTCCCTGATTGGTCCCTTGATATGATAGCATCGCACAGTTGCTGCAGATTTGTCAGCTGAGCATCCATGATGAGAATCTCCCATTCCATCACATCCCGGTGGTGCTCTGTTGGATTGAAATCTGGTGATTGTGGAGGTCATTTGAGTACAGTGAACTCATTGTCATGTTCAAGAAATCAGTTTGAGTGGATTTGAGCTTTGTGACATCTTGTGTTATCCTGCTGGAAGCAACCATCAGAAGATGGGTACACTGTGGTCATAACGGGATGGACATGGTCAGCAACAATACTCAGGTAGGCTGTGGTGTGTACAAACAATGCTCAGTTGGTACTAAGGGATTCTAAGTGTGCCAAGAGAGTGCCCTAGTGTCCTCCACACCATTACACCACCTGCTGCTTGAACTGTTGATACAAAGCAGGATGGATTCATACTTTCATGTTGTTTACCCCAGATTCTGACCCTACCATCTGAATGTCGCAGCAGAAATTGAGACTGCTCAGACCAAGCAGCGTTCTTCCACTGTTTTGTTGTCCAATGTTGGTGAGCCCATGCAAATTGTAGCCTCAGTTTCCTGTACTTAGCCGACAGGAGTGGCACCTGCTGTGACCCAACTGCTTTAAGGTGCGATGTATTATGCATTCAGAGATGCTCTTTTGCACGTCTTGGTTGTAACGAGTGGTTATTTGACTTCCTGTTGCCTTTCTATCAGGTCAAAGCAGTCTGGCCATTCTCCCCTGACTTCTGGCATCAACAAAGCATTTTCTCCCAAAGAACTGCCGCCCACTGGATAGATTCTCTTTCAGATCATTCTCTGGAAACCCTCGAAATCGCTGTATAGGAAAATCCCAGCAGCTCAGCAGTTTCTAAAAAACTCAGACCAACCTGTCTGTTACCAACAGCCATACCATGTTTGGCGTCACTTATTTCAACTTCCTCACCCATTCTGGTGCTTGATTTGCACTTCAGCAGATTGTCTTGACCATGTGTACATGCCTAAATGCTTTGAGTTGATGTCATATGATCTGTTGATTAGATATTTGCACGAATGAGCAGATTGTCTTTTGTGCAGCCCTTTCCTTGATTCTTTTCAGTCTTGATTACTAAAATTAATTTTCAGTTAATTAAACAGATAATTATTTTGAAATTAAGAAAAGGTTTCCACTCCTTTAAGTATTAATACAGTTTTTAATATTTAATTTTCTCACTGTCTAATTCAACAAATTTTTAGACTCGATTATAAGCACTGGAGTCTCTTTGCTCCAGGCATTTAAATTCGAAAAACATCTGTCAACACCTTCGCTCCTTGTAAACTTTGAGCCAGTATGTAAAGACCCTCAGAAGGCGTGTCTTTGATGCTCTTTCATGCGCAGATACAGACAGCTGAAGTGCTCTGACTGACTGTACATAGAAACACTCTGGCCTGCTGATGCTGTCACACAGCATCCCTTTAATAATTGATGAGCACGGGGGGGAAATGGAGGAGCATTAAAAACAAGAGGGAAACCTGTGTGTGTGTGTGTGTGTGTGTGTGTGTGTGTGTGTGTGTGCGTGCTGCCAAAGCTGGGACCACGACATGTAGCGTGGCAGAAAACGTGATTCATTTCCTTGCCACCTCTGCTTACAAGCCTCCTCAGTACTGCAAGAAAAATTCCCTCAGAGTAAATTTCAGTGCTGCTAAAAATATGAATCTTCTGCATGGTGTTTTTAATTGATTTACATTTAAATTATGAATTATAAATTAGTCTTTATTCTCACACGTTGATCAACCTGTTAATGACTTTAGTTTTTGAGTGAAGTCACATGAGCCAGAATTTGGAGTTTACCTGTTTTACCTTGTATGGTACGCTGTATGGACAAAAGTATTGGGCCACACTTCTGAATCACTGAATTCAAGTGTTTCATTCAGTACCATTGCCACAAGTGTATAAATGCAAGAATTTAGCCATGCAGTCTGCTTTTACAAACATTTGTGAAAGAAGGGGTCATTCTGAAGAGCTCAGTGAATTCCAGCATCGTGCTGTAATAGAATGCCTCAGGAATGCAAAGCGGGAGCATTTTAGAACTGCTGCAACTCATAAAGTGACAAACTGTGGAAAGTGCTGAGGTGCAGAGTGCTTAAAAGTCACCAGGTACTCGGACACCCCTTCTGAATCAATAACTGCAGACTTCCAAACCTCTTCTGGCATTAGTATCAGCACAAAAGCTGTGCACTGGCACCGGCCTTTGTGGCATGGGTTTCTATGGCCAAGCAACTGCATGCAAACCTTACATCACCAAGCACGACACCAAGAATTGGATGGAGTAGTGTAAATCACGCTGTCACTGGACTGTGGAGCAGTGGAAACATGTTCCATAGAGTGGTGTATCATGGTTCTCTATCTGGTATTCTCATGGACGACTCTGGGTTTGGGCTAATGCTGTGGGTTGTGGTTGGCTTTGGCCCCTTAGTTCCAGTGAAGGGAAATCTTAATGCTTCAGCTTACCAAGACATTTTGGACAATTTTATGTTTCCAACTTTGTGGGAAGAGCTTGGGGAAAGCTCTTGGTCAAAGCAAGATCCATAAAGGCATGGTTGGATGAGTTTAGTGTCAAAGCCCTTGAGTGTTCCACCTTGACCTCAACTTCACCAACACCTTTGGGATGAACTAGAATGGAGATTGAGTCACGCTCTCTCATCCAACATCAGTGTCTGACCTCACAAATGCTCTTCTGGATAAATGAGCAAAAATTTCCACAGACACACTCCAAAATCTTGCAGAAAGCCTTCCCAGATGAGTGGAAGCTGTTATAACTGCAAAGGGGAACACCAACTCTATATTCATGCCTATGGATTTAGAATGAGACATCATAAAACCTTATGTAGGTATAATGTGTAGTTGACCCAATACTTTTAATTTTTCTTCAGTCAAAGATTCAGTTTTATTTAAACTATAAAAAGGGTTTTGGTTAAAGGAACAAACCCCAAAACAAAAAAATGTTTTAACAAACCCAAAAAAATCTTTGCCATATTTTTCAAATTTGGTAGCAAAAAAAATTCAATACTAAAACGTGTTACATTGGCACTGAAAACATCACAAGGAGATGATGCTGCTCTTGCTGGCAAAGAGAGTAAATTGGCTCGAATATTTAGGAAGCAGCGAGCTATTGGAGAGAGTAAATGCTAAGGAAGAGGAGAGGGCGAGGGCTGGCGGCAGCTGCAGTCTCCCTGGCTTGTGACGCCGTCTGCAGCGTGAGTTTGTTTGCATCCATCGGCCACAGACAGAGCAGGCAATGGGTATATGCAGTTTGTTCAGCCAGCACTTTGACCATCATCGCCCTCAAACACTCACATACAGCTTTCAGAGCCTGGGTTTATGTCTCGAGAAGGACATCTGAGGGGTGTTTGAGGGCATTTTGGATTAAATGTACCATAATGCTGTATGCTAACAGGTTCTTATCACAGAGTACTGGACTGCAGCCGCATTTAAAGCATAGAATGATTGCTTGAAAGGTAAATGGTGGTTTGACAACCATAGACATTGCTATAGCTCATATTCAGCTCTACTTAAAGGAACTTAAGTATGGTTTTCATCAGTTTATATTCCCCTTGCAGTGTAGAGACAAACATGACAGTGTGAGAGGAATGAAGTTTAATATGTTTACTGGAGCGAATGCACTAAAATTGTGACTGAAAATAAGCAAGGACAGAGTTCTGGTGCTTTAGCGGTGCTCTGCAAGAGAAATTGATTTAGAATGGCATTACTAATTTTATCAAGATTATATAATTTCTGATTGCCACACTGCTTTTTGTCTCTTTTAACTGTCACCCCTATATGCTGCATAAAAATGGACATGGTTTCCAAGTCTTAAAGGGCAAATGAAACAATTTTGCCAAAAATCACAAAAAGTCAAAAGTCAAAAAGTGTTTTCTGATCATATTTATTAGAAAACTAATGATAAAACCAAAATATACTGGAGATATCACACTTTTTACGGAATTTGCTGAGCTCAGTACTACTGCACGCGTTTGCGAGCTCGTGCACTGTGAAACGTCAGAGATGCCAAACTGGGTCACTCAGTCAGCTGTGTGGGTGCTGGTCACTGGTCCTGTATCCCTGAAATGGCCAGCTTTTTTGCCAACCAGGACGAATTAAGTGAGCCTGAGGTGAACCTAAACATCCAGGTAGAGGTTATATGTTTGAACCGCGGGCTGACAGCATGCATTTTACCCATGAGCCAAGCGCTAGGAGTTCCTTGGATGCTCGGATGCGGACTGCAAAAATCAGGAGGAACATGTCTCAGCCAGCGAATATTAATACAGAGGCCTGTCATCCACCACACCAAAACCTGGACTGGTAAGAGATATTCTTCACACCATATATGAAATTAAATATGATAAGTCTTTGACTACTGCAAGTTGTCACCAGCTGGCAACGGTTCACCAGATGTTCTTAATGTTTAAAAGCAGTTCTGTGGAAATAATAGCATGATTTTCAAGTGAAATACATAAATTCAAGAAATATACCTGTATAAATATAGCTGTAATTTCCTATGAAATTAAACTGAATCAAAACTGTAACTGCTATCAGAAACTTACCTGCAAATTTGCCTGCTTTTCAAGTGCTGGACTTCTCCTTTTTGTTTTTTCCATTCGTTGAGGTTGTTGGATTGTTTGGCTAGTGTGGGATTTTTCGTGAAGCTGTCCATGAAGTGGACCTCGCATAACGTGGAGTTCTTAGACCGCTTCCACAGTTCTCTTTTTCCCCCATCATTTGTAATCCAGATAGCTTGTTGTCTTTTTCTATATGGCACCAGTGGAAACTTGAACTTCGCCAGGCCCATTCCTGTTGCATTTTTACAGTCTACCGCAATGCGTAAGGCTATGATGCTCCAGAAAAATTAGTCCATTTTACACAGAAGTTAATGAACGGAGCTGAACTGTGTGGTAACACTGATGTCATGGGGATGGAAACAGCCGAGCAGTGATTTGAAAGTAATGGTTGATTTGGGACAGTACAAAACCTAAAAATACTCAGAATTAAAAACATATTTTGATTAGGTATGCAAACGTTTAGGGGTAAAACTGCAGTCCTAATCCAATCATGTGTTTTCTCAAATTGTTTCATTTGCCCTTTAAAAGTGAATCTTAAACCTACATTCTTTATCGTAGCCAGTAGGGGGCTGCAGAAAGAAGAGACTCTTTCTCATTTAATTTAATACCTCAGTAAACATTTTACTGATAGTTTTATGGTCTCAATAGCTAGTTTATAGTCTTATTAAATCCAACAGGATTTTTGTTTAGTAAATTATGCTTCTGTTTAGAGTAGACAATAAAAAAGGATATGTTGTTTTTTTTTCTCATGAATTTAATCTTGAAATTTTAATTGTTTTCTTGTAATTTCTGTCATAAGAAAAACCCTAGGAATGACAACAACATTTTAGGCCTACACTTTAAAATAGGAAAACTTTGTGGAAAAAATAAACAACTTCTAGTTTGGGCAGCTTGATTATGGAACAAACTGTAATCACAATTATTTAAGGTTATGCATTCGTTGAGCAAGGAAAGTAGCATTTGTTGTTCCTCTCAGGACGCCTTGAAAATAGCTTAGCTGGTTTTATGATTCTTGTCCCTGTACATGCCATCTTCCTGTAAGGGGAGCAAGTTTGGATGCTTTATAGAAGATAATGTCAAGACATGAATACGTTTTATATTAATTAGTCTGTTGAGAGCTGTAATTTGAACAAAGCTGTAATTTTTAAAATTTTGATTAATTGCGTTGCCCAACTTTCAGTCCAGTTTGTTGCAAGAAACGGACTGGGAGGACAGATGCTTATAGTCTTTTAAAGAGATTTTACAGGACTCCCTGTGATTCAGTAGCTTAAAGAACCACCTTTAGCAGCTGTATCTTGAAGTAACAGTTTTCTATATGAGATCAGTCTTTCACATTATTGTGGAGGAATTTTGGCCCAGTATTCTTCACAATGTTGGGTCATTGAGGTTTGTAGGCATTCGTTTATGTACAACTCACTTAAAGTCCCACTCCAACATCTGGGCTTTGACTGGGCCATTGCAACACCTTGATTATTTTATTTTTCAGCCATTCTGTTGTAGAATTGCTACTGTGCTTGGGTTCATGCTCCTGTTGCATGACTCAATGTTGGCCAAGCTTTAGCTGTCAGACAGATGGCCTCACATTTGACTGTAGAATACTTTGGTGTTCAGATTAGTTTATGGTGGACTCTGTGACTGCAAATCATCATTCCTTCACCACAGTGCTTGTTAGTTGCTATAAGGTGTTTTGGCTTATGTGCTGAGTTTGATTTCTGTCAAACGTGTCGCTGTGCATTATGGCCAAACATCTCCTCTTTGGTCTTATCTGTACAAAGTACTTTGTTTCAGAATTCTTGTGGTTTGTTCAGATGCGGCTATGCAAACATAAGCTGTGCTGCCGTGTTCTTTTTAGAGAGAAGAGGCTTTCTCCTGGCAACTCATCCAAACAAGACATAGTTGTTCAGTCTTTTTTCTAACTGTACTGTCATGAACTTTAAGTTTTAACATGCTATCTGAGGCCTGTAGAGTCTGAGATGTAGTTCTTGGGGTTTTTTTTGCAATTTCTCTGAGCATTGCATGGTTTGACCTTGGGGTGAATTTGCTGAGACTTGGCTCCTCTGCGGACTGTGGCATTGTGTAAACACACACTTCTGCTTTTATGGATGTCCTCACACTGGCTGATGATCAGTCAATCATTTGCATTCGATTAGAAGCACCTGGCTGCTGCTTACCCTCTTAATTCCTGTGGGGGAAGTAAGGGTGTAGGATTTTTCATGACTATCTGCTTCATTTGTGTTTAACACAACACGCAATCATGCTGAGAAGGAAGAAATGTCACAAATACCATAAGTGTGCTAATGCAGATTTAGTTGCAATGTTTGTCTCTACTTATAAAGATTATTTCTGCATCTGTAAGAATGCAAAGGTCAAAGTCATGTCGGTGTACTCTCCACTTGCCACTTGCCGGAAATTCTAAATTTGAAGAGAGGTTGTGCATTAGGCTGCCTCTATCTGCTTCTGCACAACTTGACTGTAAATGACATGAGAGAAAATCAAACGTACATAGAGAGAAAGAAGGATTAATCTTCCTGCACATGTCAGTCTACTGTGTATATGAAAATTCTCCTCCAAGCAGACTTGGAGGTAGCATAATAAAAGCAACAAGGCGTTTGTGATATCTGGAGTTATCCATGTACACTTCTGCAAGTGAGTATAATCTTAGCCTTAAGGAGTGAGGATGAAGTGTGTATAAAGGCTATCAAGCTGAGCATTTTGGTCATCCCATCTAGGTGTTTTGAAATTGGAGGTGACAAGTGAAGCCCCGATCCCACATAAAATATACTTCGGCTGCTCCCTTGTATTCTCCTCAAGGGGTCGCCACAGCAGATTAATCCGTACTGGTAATTTGGCAGAGTTTTTATACCGGCCCTTCTGATGCAACCCTTCATGATGAGAGGAGCTTGAGTCCCCACCTGGGAACAAATCGGTGACTTGTAAGGCGAATGTGTAAAACACTACACTATGGGGACACTCCCGATCTCGCATACGTTGATTACAATTCAGTGTGAATTTATTTAGTTTAGTAATAAATCCCAAATGTGTCGTAAATACTTTGTGATTGAATTCATCTAGCGTTGGAATGATTTGCAAGACTTAGTAAACTGCTTGTTTATTGCTGAAGTTTGAGTGCCAAATTTGAAATTTCCCAAACTTTGACAAAGCGATTTCGTGAACCTGTTTTAGTGGTGTCCTAGACTGTTGTCATTTCTTTGTAGATTTCATAAATGCATCATATTCGTTCATAACAACATCGGGCTGGTTTGGTACATTTTCGGCTTAGCCAAGCGTCACGCATGTTCACAAAGCAGTTGCGAGTCAAATACTACACCTCGCCTCATGAAAGTCATAATTGTCTCGTAGCATGTCTTGTAAATTCATGATATTTTCCTTCTGTTTCCTAAATAATTCGACACATTTTTTATCTTTGCAGTTAAGAAGTATCTGCGACGTCAGTTCAAAGCAGAAACATAAATCCGCTGTCCTTCTTTATAATCTACTTTACTACTTTAGTTTTTCTTCACTGAAGTGACTCACTTTTTCGTGGTCTCCTCAGTGTGGTAATTTATTGACCATGACCCCTTCTCCTCACACCAGATGATGTCATGGAGTTCTAGTTGGTAGTGGTTATTCTTTAGACCACAATAGGCAAAGTTATTTTCACTACTCAAGTGATCAGTCATCAAAGTGTTTCACTTTAGCTTGGTCCAGAATTTGAAGTCCATGAAATAAAATAGCAATTTGAGTATCAGACTGCACAATTATTTTCTTAAACAAGTGTTGCATTAGATTTTATTAGACAAAGGTTACTTTCATGCCTCAAATTTGGCTTGTGGTTTTACTATCTTATTACAAGCAAACCAAGTGAATGATAAAAAGCAGTGGGTGGAAACTGGATGAAAAAAAGCACTTCATTGACATTATTAATTTGGGTTTGTTAGCAAGTCACACTGCTTGATAGTTCATGACCAAATGATGAATTTAATGGCAGTTTTGTCTTTAAATTCAAACTAAATTTCAAATCTACAATCCTAAAAAAAACAAACACTTGTTATGCTTTTATTTAAGCCTAAATCAGATGAGACTAAGACTGCCTTAAAAGAACTTACTCAGAGTCCTTGCCAGCATTTCTGAAAGGGCAACAGACAATGAGGATTATGTTCTGGCAGAAGTGGTAACCGGTATAGACCCACTACTGCTCATTATACATGCTCTGTATTTTTGGAATCATGAAGTGGAGAGTAGAAATTACCCAGCATTGTAATATTAAAATCTTTGCAGATATTAAGTTTCATTTAGAGCACGTTTTATGTTTCCATAGGCAGGTTTCAATGTAGGTGAAGGGAAAAAGTCAAAAAAGCCATGAAATATGATACCATGCATAGGAGTCATCACAACATCTACACAAACTATTGCACTACTAACGCATAAATCTTAGTACTGTATTCTGTTCGGTACTGTTTCTGCTTTTCTTTACAGAAAAGTGATTTTTGTAATGTTCACTTATTTTTAATAAAGCAATTTATGTTTAAATGCATGTGTAATCTTTTTCTAACTGTGGTATCGAATTTGGCACTGAGAATCACGTAATTGTACTGGTATTGGTGCTGACCACTAATTTGCTAAATTTGTTGTTGTGGTATTGCAGCATCCCTAGTTAAAGTAGCAGTTGCTTCTAAAATGGCTTTGGCAACATGTGTACATCCCTGGAGTGTGTGTAGTTCACAATATTTGAGTGCTGAACAGTGGTTAGGCTTTTCCAAAGGGAGACCTTGCAGATGTTTAAAAAGTTGTATGTTTTGCTTTCGTCCATCAGGCCTGGAGACTTAAGGCTTTTAATCTTCGTCAGCAAGTCTTTAGAGAGCACTTCCTATACATTACAGGAAGTGGTGCTTACATTTTCCATCAGAGACTCATGAGTTGACGCTGCCACCTCACTGCTTCTTTCATCACATCTCATCAAGAGCTAAAGTCGTTTTTGCCTTCTTTTTTTGGCTCTGTGGCATCATGTTGACAAGGAAAGAGCACATTTGAGATAATGCATGAGAACAGTGCTCATTTTAGTGAGGAAATCCCCCAGTTTATGCAGGAAAACTAGCATCAGGCTTCTCCTTTCTTGTAGTTCCTGTTTTGTTTGCATCCCAGTTGTGTAGTGATGTTTTATTTGCTTTTTTTGCCTTTAATTCTGCATAAACAAACATGCCACTAATATCAAGCCAGCATCTCATTTTCCCTGTAATTTTATCTAGAGGGGTTTTTACCTGTTAACATGTGACATTATCTCAGTTCTGAATATGTGAGCAGGCTGGTGAGTTTTTCTTCACTGGGGAACTGAGCTCTGCATGTGGGTGTTTATTGTTTTACTTCTATTTTTCTGAGGACTGGGGTTATTTTAGGGCTTGATATTGTAGAAAAGTTGGTTTAAACAAACTCACTTTTAGTCTGTGACGTCTAAGTCAGCAAATTCAATTCAGTTTTATTTACATAGCGCCAGTTCACAACAAAAGCCGCCTCAAGGCGCTTTACACTGTAAGGTAAAGATCCTGCAGTATTAGAGCAAAACCCTCAGCAATCAGATGATCCCCTATGAGCATGCACTTGGCGAGTGTGGGAATGAAGAATTCCCTTTTAACAGGAAGACACCTTCGACACAACCTGGCTTAGGGAGGGACAGCCATCTGCCTCTACCTAACCTATAAGTTTGGGAGAAAAGCAAGACTTTTACTGGGGGGGGGGGCTATACATAGTTTTAGATGTGTTTCAGTGAGAATATTTATTACTTTGTCGTTTTATTGGAAAGACTTGGGACCATTGTCATAAGCCAAAAAGTCACAAATTCTAATAGTGCAGAGTTGAAATAATCGGTGTTAAGGGAAACTGTACAAGTCTTACTAGTATATCAGCTCTTAAAGGGGACCAGGGAGGGTTTTATTTAAATGTAAATAAATATGACCATTGTAGAGAAGCATGAAATGTACGCACATTATTGTTGTGTAATATTGTGTGCCAGACTGTTTTGGGACACTTCCTGAAACAACAGAAGGAAGTGGTGCTAACTTGAGCCCGAGGGAGTTTCACACATGAACGCTGAGTGAAGCTTTTACTCTCATACCTTCCTCGGCAGTTTGGTGAACGCCCCATCTTCTTCTTATGTTTTGGTCACTGGTCTCAACAAATACGTGCACTAGCTGATTAGGGTAGTTAAAATGCAGTTTTTAGAGGCATATTCCAGAACGTTTGCAGCAAATATCAGGAAACAGTTGACAAATAAATACCTCAGCTTGATATTCTCTGACTTTAGTGGCACAAGGCCATGGATAGGTCTTTGTATTTGCAGTTTTTGAAGCAGAGTTGGGGTGGAATAAAGTGAGAAATAGTAGCTGTTGGTGTGGTAGCAGCGAGGAGGAGAAAGTTGATGAAACTGTGTGTGTGCTAGAGGGTGTGGGCGATGCTCATTTTCATGTGAAAGGGCTACAGCTGCTCTGTCGCTCTAAAGAAATTATTCATGCTTTATTCTAATGCCGATCCCAGAGGATCCACAGACACACAAACAGGGACCACTTCTGTCACTGACTCCGTCTACCAACATGGGGGCAAATGCGTTCATGACAGAGCTGCTGCTGTGTCGGTTTTGTTTTCTAGTATTGCTTCTGTGGTTGAAAGTGTAAGCGTACAGAATGTGAGAAGAAACCATCACAGATCAAGTCTAAAAAACTGAGCTGACATATTTTGACCTTTGCCTAAACCATCATCCTCACTGGCTTCACTGAGTTTATTTCCTCTTTCCCATCATCCCATCATCCCATCAGAGGAATGTGAGTAGGCAGAAGTATCAGAGAACCAACAAACCTAAACCAGAATGTCATAACCACTGTACACTGTACCTGAGGGCTATTTTCAATGTGGGTTTTATTTATTAATTATATTTTAGTTTCACATAGATCAAAGTCTCAGAACAGAGAGATCAGAAGGCCGCAGTGCAGCCTCATCTCATTTTACATGTCGGCCTAAGCTCATTGGAGGACCTGATTTGTTCATTTGAGCAGACGATGGCTTTGTAAAATTTCCACTGTCTCCATATTGATTCCTGCACAGGCAGAACAACCTCGACTGTATGGAAAATCACTGAGTGATGGATAATGACCCCGAGGATCATGCGATACTGTGTAAAAGCCTTGAGCCACCCTTCCTTTCTTGATATTTTGCTTCCAAGGAGCCAGACTTGGAAGCAGTAGTTCTCCAGGCTTACTAAAGGTCTTTCAAAGTTTTATTCTGGACGTTGGTCATTTTCAGTCCAGTGTTTGTACCTGACCATTTTCAGAGGGATGTTTGTTTAAGCCACTTAACACTGACCTAAGAATCAGTCAGGCATAAAAAGGTACCGTATCTACACACAACAGACAACTTAGCCAAAAATTTAAAATTGTATGTTTATGCACCTTATTACTAACAGCCTGTTGCAAAAACACACTATTTGTTCCCATTTCTTTAGTTGAGTCTATGAAAAATGCTAAATATAACACAGTTTGACAGGTAATAAATAGTATTTGCTCTAACAAGGTGATTCCCTAAGAGCTATTAGTCAAAAAGTGAAAAAAATTGAGGAAACTGGACAAGTGGAAGAAAAAAGAAGTGGCATGCATTAAATAGCAGATGAAGCAGTATCTGACAGTCATGGCCTTGTGAAATAAGAAAAAAAATCCAGCAAAGACCTAACAAGGACCTGAGCGATGAATCTAATCCTTTAGTTGATTCATCTGCTGTTCCCTGAAGCCTCATCAGAAATGGTCTGAAAGGAAGGATGGCTGTCAAGAAAACATTCTTAACCTTTTTTAGGTCACTCATTGAAATGCTTGCCTGCAGAAGGCCTGCGGAAGTTACGATATATATTTCCTTGTCTGATAAAGGGTTAAGGAATGGAAACGGGGAATAAAAGCTGAGCCATGCCAAATTACAGAAGAACTGGGCTTAAAAGCAGGAGCAACAGGTCTTATGGAATAACCTCAACATTATTGAAGCCTTGTGGATTTATCTTAACAGCGAACAGTGAAAAAGGCAGCCAACATCAAAAGAAGAGCTTTGAAAGGTCCTTCACGAAGCCTGGAGAACTATTTCTGAAGACTTCTTAAAGAAATGAAAGGAGAACTTACCTAAAAGAGTTACAGCTGTGTTGAAGAATAAAGATGGTCATTGCAAATATTGACTTTCAAACTGTTTAGATTTGTACAAACTCTTTCTGCCTCATGTACTGTATTTCCATTTATGTTTGCACATATTTCAGTAAATCATTGCACCTCATTGCCATTTTGCTAGCAACATATAATGAAGTAAGGGGTGGCTCAAGACTTTTTTTTTACAGCACCGTATATGTGCATAACTAATATTTAGTTATATGAGCTGCAATGCTGCTATTTTCAAAGTGAACAGTTGTGCAACTTTTCATATCCGTGTTTTTGTAAGACTGTCACTATTTTTGGGTACTGACTATAACTGTGAATTTTAAAACCTTTAATTTATTTCCCCTTCTTTTTCTCCCACTTACTACTTTACTACAGCTCCAATTGTGGTATTGAGGAAGTAATTTTTAATCTCATTAATGTGCTAGTTCTCTTGCTGCTGCTCTTTGCCTGTTCTCTGCTTTCTAATCATTTTAGCGAACACTAGCTCCTCTGTGAGACTGGGCTGCTGTGCCCTGTGCTTTTGACTTGCAGGTATTTCTTCTATTTGTTGCTGGTCTGATTGCGTCATTGCATGACATGTGCGGAGGAGAGTGGATATATTGGACAAAGGACGTTGAAGCTGGAGCTGCCAGGCTGAAGGAGAAAAGGGAGGACCACAGAGAACGTTCATGGATGTAGTGAAGGAGGGCATACAAAGGGTTGAAGTGACAAAAGAGGATGCAAGGTATAGGGTGAG
This sequence comes from Etroplus canarensis, assembly GCA_015106775.1. Classification (NCBI taxonomy): domain Eukaryota; kingdom Metazoa; phylum Chordata; class Actinopteri; order Cichliformes; family Cichlidae; genus Etroplus; species Etroplus canarensis. Next base: position 4,794 of record VUQH01042470.1, on the reverse strand, counting down.
ATGGAGGCAGATGACATGCTGTGGAGACCCTTAACAGGAGCAGCTGAAGGAAGAACAAGAGTGCTGCCTATATCAGTGGTGTTTGTTTATACTGATTTGGTTAGGGTGGCTGGGCTGTCTCTTAGAGAGAGGGTGAAGAGCCCAGACATTTGGAAGGCACTCAGAGCAGAGCCATGTTCCTCCACATGGAAGAGTGAGTTGGTGGTTTGGGTATCTGACTACGATGCCTCATGGGTGCCTCTTAGGTGAGGTTTTCTGAGTGTGTTCTACAGGGAGGAGGCTCCAGGGCAGACCCAAGACATGCTAGAAAGATTACATCTGTGTGTCTCTGCTTTGCCTGCTGCTCCCACTGACCGGTGGCAGTAAATAGATGGATGGGTGCTTTAGCAGCACTATTTAATTATTAAAGTAAAGAAGTAATTTTGATACACAGCATGTACGGCGTGTATAGGATTGCCAGTCAACTCTAAGACTAATCTTGTTCCAAAATACAGTTTAAAAAGCTTTTTATACTTCTACTACACATGCAAGTTTCACAATATTATGGTTTCATTCACGTCTCAATCCAGAGCACTTGAGCAAATCCCTCGCACGGATTATTTTGGACTGTGAGTCATGCAAAGCTACTCTAGGAGAGCCCAGGAATAAAAACATGGAGGTGGAAATGAACAGTTCAGTGAGATCCACTTCAGTTCATTTAAAAAAGCCACAGCTAGTAGAGACATAAAGCACATCTAAGTTGATGTAGCTACTGGACTGTGTGCCTAAATATAAACTGGTATGTTTGGTAGTTTTGAGGAAATTATTTCCTCTTGTCTAGGAGGAAGCTTGTCCAACTATTTGATTCAGAGAACAATGATGAGAAATAAATCTTAGCCATCAAACACTGTTTTGAACAAAGTTTAAAAATTGCTAATTACCCCTTTTCTAAAGTTTTCCTCCCGCAATAAGGATGAACCAAATTTAGAAGAAAATGTCTGACTGATCTGATCAGATGGACACACACTCTCCCACGAAACTGTTGGGCGTGCTCCCTCATCCTCAGTGTGTGAAAGTCCTTCTGGCAAAGAGGACACTGTGAAATCAAGGTTTCACCATGTATGGTCAAACTGGACTCTCACGCTCATGCTCTCCAAATCTGTCTTTTTCTGCCTGAGGATGAAGCCAAAGACAAGAGCACAAAACTCTAATAAATACACACACAGAGACAGCCTTTGAGACTAATGTGAGCGCGGATAGAAACTTAAACTTCATACTTGCTTGAATAGTGGGTTGAAAGGTGAAGAGACTTCCCTCTGGACTCTTGTCTTGCCAGAGGCTCCTTGTGAGCTCTCAGGGCACGGGTGTACTGCCAAATTACACTAAATAAGATATCTAGACCTGCTGATAAAAATCTTGCATCGTGTCCATGCTGTGTATACACCATATCCTCCAGGAATGAATGAAAATAAAGCAGCTGTGTTAATTATTATGATAAATGATGCATGAAAGGATTTCTTCTTTTTGCAAATAACAATGAAGAAGCTCAAGTGCATTGGATATTTTGGGGATTTGCTTGTGGAAATGACACAAATGATTACATAAATGCAAAAAGTTTCTGATTCATTTAGTCTCTATTCACTAATCAAAGACTCATGCAGCTGTAATGATAATTGTAGCACTTCTTACACAGACACAAGCACAATGCTGATAGTGCACCTGAATTACGTTCTTCAGAACGCGTTTGAGATTTTTCTGAGATACAGTCTCTACAACTTGGGTTTGGTGAAGTTTAGAAGTCTAAGCAACTCATTTAAGCGCTCTAGTCACAATTTTACCAAACCCACATTGACTGACGGCATACAGTCAAGGCCTCCTATGTCAACAACCCAAACTTGCCTTGGCCTCAGGCAATATTTTTTTTTAAGTATGTTCGCATAATTATGCCATATGCCATCCGATATGTGTAATAAAAGACAAAGCAATTGTTGTGAATAATTCAAATCAAAAGGCTATATAAAGGTGTGACAATAAACTTTACTTTAAACTGCTTGTGCAGCGTTTTTGCGGCTGCCAAGTTGTGAAAAGCGCATACCTTCCAGCTGGGCTTTCAGGTCTTACTGGATGATATTTCAGTCATCCTATCGGTACCTCAAAGAAACCACCAGCGCCTTCTGTACTGCATTCAAGTTCCTGTTAAAATGTGTCATAGCAACAAAAAAATGCTGCTGTGCTTATGATCATTGTTTTAGCCAGGCTTTAGCTGTCAGATGACCTCATGTTTGAGTCTAGAATACTTTGGTATGACTCAGTGACTACAAGGGGCTTAGGTCCTATAGCTGCACGACAAGCCAAAATCACCACCCCTCCACCACAGTGCTTGAAAGTTGGTTTGAGGTATTTTTGCTGATATGCTGCAGTGCATTATGGCCAAACATCTCTATTTTGGTCTCATCTGTACTAAGGACCTTGTTTCAGAAGTCTTGTGGTTTGTTCAGATGCAGCTATGCAAACCTAAGCTATGCTGCCATCTTCTTTTTATCGAGAAAAGAGGTTTTTCTCCTGGTAGTTTTTCAAAACAAGTCATACTTCTCCAGTCTCTTTATAATTATTTTCATACTATGTTTGAAAAAGTGTTCATGAGAGATACAGTCGAAGTGTTTTCAGACATAAAGACAGCATTGTAGTTCTCAGTTATGCATTTTCCTCTTCCATAATGTTTTCTGCTCTCTGCTTGTTATAGCAGAGTGGCTGCTTAAATGATCTTCAGACCACCTCTCGGTCCACAGCAAGAGCTTTTTACCAAGTGGTGACATGACCAGGCAGTTTATTAATTGATCCAGTGTGTGTCTCAGCGCATTTACCAGCTTAACAAAAAATGGCGTAACGCGCTATCATGCGGGGTGAGTCAACAGTTAAGCATTTTGTTGACAAATCACTGCAGCCTTACTCACAAATATGTTTACATGGACAATAACTGATTTTGGCCAAAGGCAGCTGTAACCAGTCTCTGCTTGGTAGGACTTACTTCAGTGGAGTCACTGAACTGAACTTCTCCACTGTGTTTGTGCTGTTGGTGCATTGCGTAGCATTTTAATGAAGTTATTTTACACAGAACATGGCGTGCTATGAGCGACAGCTCATTCATGAACTTTAGGCTTCAGGTTTGGTGGTCATTAAATGAGCTTGCTTACCAGCCTTGCTTCTGTTAACTTAGCTTGCCACCTCTGATCAAAATAGTTTTGCTTCTGGCTCTAGATAATTAACAATTTTATCACAATACTTTATGTACAGTATGATATTATTGTGATTTTAAACATTTTGTGACTTTTTGTAATTTTGTGAGAATTGCATTGACATATATTGCTTGTTCTTTTTATGCCGGATGCCCTTCCAGACGCAACCCTCATCATTTTCCCAGGCTTGGGACTGGCACTAAGAGTACACTTGTGTGTGGCCCATGTGGCTGGGTTATTGACACATATTGCTACATATTGTAATTTATTATATTTCTTCGAGTGCAGATTTTGTCCCTAAAGGTAACCTTTGTCAACATCTCTTTCATCTAAAAAGCTCACTGTCCTCAGTTTGTTCCTCTGTCATTTTTATTGCTGCAAAATGAGATTGTCAAGCAGACAGACTGACCAACGCTGCCATTAAAACCTGTCATAAACTGAACTGTTTGTATTACAGTCTAGTCCAACCAAACTGAATGGAAACATCTGTGGACTACTGTATTTTGAAGAGTGCAGCTTGTACAATAAATGCAAAAGACTGTGATACTATGCAGTATCGATTCCCCACCCCACCCAAAGTCTGTAGGATCATAGCAGCATCAACCTGCTCAGTGATTGTACTTTCAAAAATAAGAAAGAGAGGTTGGAAATGCTCCTAATTATTATTAGGTGATCCAAGACTTGGAATTTGGATCTTGATGAAGGATATTTGTTGTTGTATTTCAGAATCAAATGTGAATAAAGCCTCTCTGTAATTGCTTTTGGTAATAGATCCTTAGGCCTGTTTCTACCTCAAAGGAACTTAAATCCACTTAGCAAATCTTGGATTGTGGTTTTGTGTCAGGAGCTCTGGCCTGGATTTATCATGGCTTATATACAGCGGGTGTGTGTGCCCCAGTTCATGTGACTCACAAACCTACACACACACATACAAGTCATGCAGGCTAAATTTGGAGCTACCTTATAAGGCAGCTTTTCCCCCTCAGTGAAGTCCAGTGTTTGCTGCTCATTTTTTAGCAAAATAGTGATTTTCCAGCCTGGCCACATTGATTTGAGGTATTAAATCTGTCACAGTCGTCTGCTGCAGGTCATACAGAGTAAGGTTGTCTTTGAAAGGATGCAGTGTGAAACTAGAGATGAAAAGTGGCAGCAAATGGTATGGGTTTATAGATCGTAGCTCTTTGAAATGTAATTCTTGATCTATTGTATCCCAAAAAGTGGAAAAAGATGCTTGACAGACAAATCTTGGATCGCTGACTGATGCCTGTTAAAAGCCTGGACTTTGGAACTGTGCAATGAATATGATCCCGTTTTGTGATAACGATACTTGTACACCTTAAACCCTCTCAGACCCTGATGCTTTCTGGCTTCGGACGTGGAAAAAATTACTTCATTTGGCTGGGAGGCTGGAAAATTTCTTCAAGAAACAAAGGCCAGAGATGCATTGAGCACAGAATTTCTTTAAGTATACTCATACATTCCTGTATAGCAGAAAATTTACTGTTATGTGTGTTTTGGTTTGATTACATTTTAAATGTTTTGACTCTTTTTTTTTTTTTTTTTTTACAGTTTGAAAAGG
>VUQH01042461.1:27615-45786 GCA_015106775.1 Etroplus canarensis | reverse complement strand
CTGCTGGGGGGCCTCTTATGATGTGCTGGGCATTTCTTCTCCACCCACCTCTTTTCACTCCCCATGCATTTTTTTGTTTCTGCTGCATGTCATTAAATGTTGCCTTCTCTTTCCCATAGTCTGTGCCTCCCTCTGCTCTCCTTTCTGTCTTCTCTGTCCCCTCACCCCCAACCTGTCGAGGCAGTTGGCTGCCCCTCCCTGAGCCTGGTTCTGCCGGAGGTTTCTTCCTGTTAAAAGGGAGTTTTTCCTTCACACCGTTGCCAAGCGCTTGCTCATAGGGGATCATCGGCTTGTTGGGGTTTTCCTTTTAACACTGTTTTATCTTTACCATACAGTGTGAAGCGCCTCGAGGCGACTTTTGTTGTGAATTGGCACTATATAAATAAAATTGAATTGAATTGAATTGAATTGTTTTTCTGAGCTTGTCCTGGGCTCCTCTGTTCCAGTGAAGGGAAATCTTCATGCTTCAGTTTACCAAGGTATTTTGGACAATGCTATGTTTCCCATTTTGTGGGAACAGTTTGGGGAAGACCCTTTGCTGTTCCAGCATGACTGTGCCCTGGTTCACAAAGCAAGATCCATACAGTTATGGTTGGATGAGTATGGTGTGGAAGACCTTGATTGTTCTGCATAGAACCCTAACCTCAACCACATGGAACACCTTTGCGATGAACCAAAACAGACATTGTGGGCCAGGCCCTCTTGTCCAAAATCTGTTTCTGACGTCACAAATGCTCTCCTGAATGGATGGGCGAAAATTCCCACAGAAAATTTGTAGAAAGCCTTCCCAGAAGAGTGGAAGTCAATCTAGCTGCCAAGGGGGGACCAACTCCATATTAATGCCTATGGATTTAGAATGTGATATCATAAAAACTCCTGCATGTGTAATGTGTAGGTGACCCAATACTTTTATCCAAACAGCATTTATTACTGCTATACCAAATTCAGTTCAGTGACTTCATGGCTTTATTACTGTTGTGCTACTGTTGCATTATGTTTTAGCATTGACCTTTATTATGCAGTTTTTACTGGAGTGAATTTTGTCGAGCAGCTTCATTAAACAGCTACAGAGGATACAAGAATTCTATTTCGAGTTAGGTTTGCCTAAAACAAAATAAAAAGCAGCTTCAGCTGTTCCCTTGTATTCCCTCAAGGGGTCGCCATAGCGAATGAAAATCTCTGCCAAATCACATGAATATGTGATTTGGCAGAGATTTTATGCCAGATCCCCCTCCTGATGCAGCCCTCCCATGGTGAGAGGGGCTTGTGTCCTAACATGAATTCAAACTAGTTGCAGTGCGAACATGTATTCCACTGTGCTATACACTTTCCTAAGATAAATTATAAAGTACTTTTTCTAAGGTGTTGTTTGGGCCTCAAGACTGTAACACAGCAGGACCTGCACAAAGGGCATTATCGCTTCAGATATTTTCTATAAGTGAAAATATTCCCTAACATCTCTGTACTTAATCATATTAATGCAAACCAAGTGACTCATGGGAAACATGTAGGTCTTTTGCTGGGGGTGGTGTTGCCTTCTTGGGTAACTCTGTTCAGGCTGTAATCAAGCTTCACAGCACAAGATGCTCGATGTGCACAAGGTGCAAACCACAACACCACTTTCTCCCATACAGTGTGAAATATTAATCAGTCGTGCCCTTTTCCTCTGACTGGACATGCAATGGTAATGAGGCATCAGGGGTAGAGGTAATGAGATACCCCGGGAAGTATTGCGGTGGCACGCAATTTATTTTCTGACTTCTCTGTTTGCCTGCAATTCACTAATATCTGTGTTTACAGTTTAGGTCTGATAACTATCTGTATGTGTGTATGTGTGAGTGCGTGTATTACTCGTGTTGTGGGAACATAAATCTGTTTACATAATCACATTGTGGGGACCCAGATCCAAAAAGGCCTGGTGTAGTTAGGGTTAGGCAAAGTCTTCAGATGCAAGTTCATGCAATGTCCTTTGAAGTGATGAAAACATGCCTGTGTGTGTTCTCACCGGAGGTCTATGAACCACCCAGTAGGCTCTTTCTTGACAGTCAAACACTACACGGTCTGGTTTTTTCCTCTCCTTTGCAGCTCTAAAATCAAAAACAGACACAGGATCATAACACCCTCTTAACCTCAAAACCGCCCGCCATCACTGAGGTTCATACACACCTACCTGTACTGTTCTTTAGCCTGCATCACTATAAAATCCCATTTATGATTCATCCACTTATGAAGATGGTCATACTGCTCCTGAGGATATAAAATAACACCTCAGTAAATGCCAACAGAGAAAATTAATTGCTCTGGGATCTCAGAGGCCCAGTCTTACCTGTTCATGCAGCTCCAAGATTCCTTTCTTGCGTATGTTTCTTTTTGCCAAGTAGATTGCTTCAGCAACAAAACAGAAAGGAGTGTTAAAGGTAACTGACTGCTGGCAACAGGATGTGAGATAAAAATGTGTGTGACAACTCCAGGCACACTCACCGTAATCTGTATCCTCAACAGGCCACTGCTGTGTGGGCCAGAAATATGGTGTCTGAAAACAACAGAGGGCAGGGTTCATGATTAATAGGAACTATTGTGTTAGCTGGATTTGCCTCTTGCCGATACAAAGCTGATTTTTTTAAATTCACTGTTATTCAGAAAACCAAAACCAAGCTAATTTGGAGTTTTACATCACAAAATAAATATTTGGGATGTCTTTACCTCACTTATGTGTGTGTTTTTGTGTGTCTTGTAATCTTTTACAATCCCTTTTTCCAAAAAGTCTGAATATTTTCCCAAATGCTATAAAAACAGAAATCTGTGATATGTTAATTCAGGTGACACTTTATTTAAATGACAAAAGTACAAAGAACAAACAAAAACATAAGACTTTCAATAGCTTTACTGACCAACACAAATTTAGAATTTGATGGCTGCAACACACTCAGCAAAAATTGGGGTAGAGACATGTTTACATCATCTTTCCTCTGAGCAACACTTCTGAATCATTTTGAAACTGAAGATGTTAATTGTTGTAGTTTTGCAAGTGGATATCTTGTCTGTTCTTTCCCGATATAAAACTTACAGTAAGATGCAGGTAATGGTTCATTGTCTGACTCTCCTCTTCATGATGTACCATACATTTTCAACAGGAGATAGATCTGAACTGGCAGTAGACCAGTAAAGCACGCATACAACAGCACACGCTGTTGTAGCCCATGCGGAATGGCATTGAATGAAGTGGCTCGCCTCATTTGAACCAACAATTCTCTCACAAATTGTGGCACAAAGGGGTGAGCCATGATTGCAAAGACTGGACCTTTGATGGATGCTACTTTTCTACCCAATCATTATAGTTCATGTGTTCCCAATTAGCCTGCTTAATGTGGAGTCTTCCAAACTGGTGTTACTTGAATATTCTGTACACTTTTCAATCTTATTTAAAGTCTGTTCCAACTTTTGTTGGGTGATGAAAATTTCAGCCATTTTTTAAAAGTGGCTTGGCACCAAGTAGCGTTTTCTGTAGAATTTTTGTAGAAACAAACGGATTGTGGGATCATATACTTTCATAAATGACACCATGTCATGTCTGCTGCTATTGTTGTTTGCTATTGTCATGGATAAAGCTGGTAAAACAAAACAAAAAAACAGGAATATTATAGAATAAACTTCACTACTGCGTATGTTAGTTCGGATTTATTCAATTTGATTTAAAAACAAGTCAAATTGACTATGGCATCTAGCATCACATCACATCAAGTGGAGTCAGGTCAGGTCAGCATTTATGAAGAAATTGGGGCTTTTCATGGCTTTACCTTCAGTAGTCACACGGCGCCCATGGAAATCTAGTTTTGTACATTCACAGCACAAACAAATGTGGCTTACTATTCAGTGAGCTACAAGTTGAAAATTACATCTGCCTATTGCTAGAAATGATATCTCGGTAAATACTGTAGCTTCGCTGGGTTTGAGATTTTGGCAGAAGTTTGAAATGTGGCGTGTTTACCTGGTAGCGATACAGGGATGCATCTGGTTTGATCACTAAACGTTTGTGGTCTTGTATAGGGTAGATGTATCCTAGCGCAACCAACATGGAGCCAAAACTCCTCGCCTCTGAATATAACACACAGAAAGACAACGAGAACTTTTAACAGCTGCTGTGTCATTTCGAATGACATTTACTATAAAGAAGGGTCTATGGTCAATTTACACTGTAAACTAACATGATAATGTTGCAAAAGCAGGATAAAACTAAATAAAACTGATACTTTAAACTAAAATGTTGTGAAAGCTGTGATGACATCGGCTCCCTCATCTCTCACCTTGTACATCTATTTGGAATCTCTCTGCTAACCACGCAATTATGTCTTCACCTGAGGAGAAAGGACTCAAGGTCAGAAACTAGAAACAATCTACAGAAATACACAACACCAGTCAAAAAGGCACCTTAAACTAAAAGAACTCAAGTATGTGTGTGTGTGTGTGTGAAGAAAAGAAGTAAAGAGGAAGAGGCTGACAAGTGAGAAAGTAAATAGAAGAAAAAAGGAAAGGAAAGGAAAGGAAAGAAGAAGTAAGGAAATATTGGAAGAGGGAAGAAACCATGAAAGGAAATGGTAGAAAAGGTATGGAAATATTGGAATAGGAAAGGAAAGGAAAGACTGAAGAAAAAAGAAAAGGAATGAATAGGAGAGGGAAATCTTGGAAAGAGGAAAGATAAAAAAGGGGAAAGGAAAAAAAGGGGAAGGAAATAAAGGAGAGAAGAATAAAGGCAAGGAAAGAGAAGAGAGGAGAGATAAAAGAGGAAAGGAAAGAATAGAAGACGTAAGAAAATCTTGGGAAAACAGAAAAAGAAAAGAAAAAATAGGGGAGAAAATAAAGAATAAATGAAAAGGAGGAGTTGAGAGTAATGGCAAGATAAATAAAGGGAAGAAAACAAAGGAAGGGGAAATAACTACAAGGAAACACAGGGATAGCAGAGAAAAAAAGAGTAAGGAAAATGAGATGAAATGAAGGAAAAGGAGTAGCGGAGGCATTTGGTATGTTTTCTTTCATTCAGCTGCCTGCATTCAGAGCTCGCAAATGACGTAGAAGTCTAGGTTCCCTCTCTTCTTCTCCTCTTCCACTGCCTACTCTCTGCATTCCTCTTGCTTCAGTCTCTACATGTTTGTTTCCTCTCACCCGCTCAATCATCCTCCTCCTCCTTCACCTCCTACTTTTTCCCTCTCTCTGTCTCTGAGACCATGGGGTTGTCATGGAGATGAAATCTGTAGCTCTCGAGTTTAAGCCCGACGCTGTGGTATCCTCCAGCGAGAGTGTGCAGGTACAATCACTCAACCAGCCGCTGGATAAAATCAAGCAACTGTAATATATGCATTCATCAGTGGTTGTATATGTGTGAGTGTGGGTCTGCTTTACCTGTGATAGCATGTGGTATTGTTGTGATAACCAGTCTCTGAGGCTGTGACTTGACTCCCGTTGTGGGGTCCTGCATCTCCAGCAGCACCTTCTCTGCCTGCAAAGAAAGGGTGAGGAGGTGTTGACACCACAGTTGCTTTGAAATGGGTGGATGGGAACGTGGAACTCAACATGCAGGATGCTGGTGCAGCAGATTTAATTGGAAATCCTGAATTTTTGTCAGTGAAATTTATACACTGGTGATTGTAATCTAGAGCATGCACAGCATCGCTGTTAACCTCTTTTCTGCTTGAAAAAGCTGCTTTAATTTATATTTCACTGACATAAAAAGAACAGAGGCAAACAGAGGCTCACTGTGTAAGCTTGTAATTAACAGTTCCAATCAGCTAAACACTGAAGGATTAAGTTACAATTTTAACACGGCATTAGAAAGTAGTGAGAAGTGAGATGGCAGGTTTGTTTCAGGCCCTGATCTCATGGCTTTTGTTTGGCTTGTGTGGGAGGCTGGCGATGACTCACTGCCCTCTAAACAGTTTTTCAGTTATCATACCATCTGATCCCAGAGCTGCCATAAAGCCCACAAGTTAGGTGTGTACTGAAAAGGAAGAAATACTGTAGTACATTAATTCATTGTGTGTGAGTGTGTGAGAGAGAGAGAGAGAGAGAGAGAGAGAGAGAAAGGGAAAGAGAGAGGGAGTGTTTGTAACTGACTCTCGGGTCTGTTTGAAGTGGCTTTGTGCTTTGAAGTCAACCTGGAGAGGCTATAAGCCCCAGGCTGAGCCGGACCAAAGTGGGCTTTCACTGGCAAAAAAAATCACAAAGTTCTCCTGGAAATGGATTCTGTGCACATTCCCCTGGAGAGCAGGAAACTGTAAGTGCTGCATCTGAAGGCTCTGAAGATACTATATGGATAAAAGTACTGGTAAACCTAACCATTACACCTACAGGAGTTTTATGATATCCCATTCTAAATCCATAGGCATTAATATGGAGTTGTCCCCCTTTGCAGCGATGACAGCTTCCACTCTTCTGGGAAGGCTTTCTGCGAGATTTTGGAGTGCGTCTGTGGGAATTTTTGCCCATTCATCCAGGAGAGTATTTGTGAGGTCAGACACTGGTGTTGGACAAGAGGACCTGGCTCACAATCCCTGTTCATCGCAAAGGTGTTCCATGTGGTTGAGGTCAGGGCTCTATGTGGGCCAGTCAAGTTCTTCTACACTATACTCATCCGGGCCATACCTGTATGGACCTTTCTTTATGCACCGGGGCACAGTCATGCTGGAACAGCAAAGGGCCTTTCCCCAACTGTTTCCACAAAGTTGGAAACATAGAATTAGCCAAAATGTCTTGGTAAGCTGAAGCATTAAGATTTCCTTTCACTGGAACTGAGGGTCCAGGCCAGCGCCAGAAAAACAGTCCCATTTCATTATACTTTCTCCACCAAACTTTACAGTTGGCACAATGCAGTCAGGGAGGTAATGTTCTCCTGGCATTCACCAAACCCAGGCTCATCCATCAGACTGCCAGACAGAGAAGTGTGATTTGTCACTCCATAAAACACATTTCCCCTTCTCCAGAGTAGTGATAGCATGCTTTACACCACTCCATTTAACTCTGGCATTGTGCTTGGTGACCTAAATCTTCCATGCAGCTGCTCAACCATGGAAGCCCATGCTACGAAGCTCTCAGCACACAGTTTTTGTGCTGATGTTAATGTCAGAGGAGGTTTATAACGCTGCAGTTGAGTCTGCAGAGCAGTGACAAATTTTACAAACTATGCACCTCAGCACTCTGTGACCCTGTTCCGCAACTTTACGTGGCCTCCCACTTCATGTCTGAGTTGCTCTGGTTCCTCGTTGCAACAGAGGCATCCTATTACTGTAAAATGCACCTTTGGCTGCTCCCTTGCATTCTCCCCAATGGGTCGCCACAGAGGATTAATCTGCACTGGTAATTTGGCAGTGGTTTTATGCCGGATGCCCTTCCTGACGCAACCCTCCATGGCAAGAGGGACTTGTGTCCCCACTGGAATCGCTTGTGAGGCGAAAGTATATACCGCTACACCACAGGTGCCGCTGGCATCCCATTACAGCACCAGGCTTGAATTGAGTGAGCTCTTTAGAGTGACCCACTCTTTCACATATGGTTATAAAGGCAGACTGCAAGGCTAGGAGCTTGATTTTAAACACCTGTGGCAACGGGACTGAATATTCATTCAGCAATTATGAGATGCCGGCCAGTACTTTTGTCCATATCTTGACTATTGCCTTCACATTTTTTAAATGCCAAAACATGCCCCTGTGATGAACATCCAGGTGAATTTTAAATAGGAGGTGATGAATGAAGAACCACTCTGGATGTTGTTGTCAGTACACACAGGGCCTGGATTAACTTCTTTCCAGCAGCTGGCCGGTGTAGATGGAGGCATTGATACTGATCCCGGCTTAATGCTTATTAAAGTGAACGACCTTATCACGGTGAAAAGGTTGAAACAGAACACAGTCTGACAGGCAGACAGAGCACAGAGAAACAGCTATGGTGACATCTTGGTTTGGCTCACAAAAAAATAACATTTTTATTAACACTTAAACTGAAATTCATGTATGACATGAGATGTATGCTTTGTGTGGGGTTTCCTCAAAGTGGTCCAAATGGCACCTGTGGGTTTGTGTTGCTTTACAGGATGCATTAAGAATCATCCTTCATAAATCTGGTGCACTGAAAAGCCAGGATTCCTCTGAGGACTTGCAGAGAATACAGATCATCATAATGCAAATGCAAGCAAAAGCCAGTGTTTGTGGGGTTCCGGCAGATCACTACAGTCCGCGCATTGCATTTAAGTAACTACTGATGCGTCTGCAGGTATACCACTCCGCTTTACAGTATCTAATGTAAGAGGATAGTCTACCTTTTTAAGAGAAGCCATCCGTGGTCGGTATCTCTGTCCATGATCCCGGAGAGCGTTCCTGATGGTCATGTTGTCTGATGTTTTGCAACCTCTCTCTCTCACTCTCACACACACACACACACACTCACACACACACACTCACACGGAGCTGCTGCCGCCTGTGAGAGCCCTGTGTGTCGTGTGGGGATGCTGGAGGGAAGCGCAGTAACGAGCCGTGGTGATGATGCCTTCAAATGTCCCTCATAAGCTCTTACTTGGTAGAATGGGAAGCGCCAATGAGCTGTTGTACTGTCATTTTTGTACTGAGTTGTAATGAAATGTATGAAACTTTAGACGTGTAATAGAAGGGATACAGAATCTTTTGATGAAAAAATGTAAAGTTTTTTTTGTTTAATATAAACCAACAGTTCAGTTCTCTTTATCTTATCAATGCTATACAGGAACACAGAGAAAAACTTAAAAAAAACAAAAACAAAAGGTTCAGTCTAATGGAGCAAAGATTTTTCCGTCTAGATTTCCAATTTTATTGATCTCCTGCAGCAGGGGCGATTCTAGGATGAGACCTTTAGGGGGGCTCAGGCCCCAATCAGACACGCATGAATTGCCTTGTGGTTAATACACTATTAAAACAACAATACTTGATGAGCTGGTGATGATAATAATAATAATACTTAATGAATGATAGTGCCTTTTACCTCTTCAGTTATGTATATATTATCATGCTAATCATGCTAAGGAGCAGCCTAATTAGCTAAACGGGCTACTATAGTGTCTAAGAATCAGTCAGAATGAATAATCATTGATTTCAGTAATTCAATACATTACACCTGCTTTAGGGTGCACCCTTTAGTTAGAGAAACCTGAGGCAAAGACTCAATCGTGACGGCCAGAATTTTCCAGAGCAAATTAAAGATCAATTTGTAGCCCTCCCCGAGCCTGGTTCTGCCAGAGGTTTCTTCCTGTTAAAAAGGAGTTTTTCCTTCCCATGGTCGCCGAGTGCTTGCTCGTAGGGGATCGTTTGATTGTTGGGGTTTTCTCTTTAACACTGTAGTATCTTTACCTTTCAGTGTGAAGCACCTTGGGGTGACTTTTGTTGTGAATTGGCACTAAATAAAATTGAATTGAACTGAATTGAATTAAGTGTGCACAACATTCAGATCATCATGCAATTAAAGTATCATCATTCAGAACAGGTTGCTTCTCTGTACACATGTGAAAGAAGCAAACTGGTAAGAGTTTGTGTTAACTTAAAGTTTTCCTCCTTTCATTGTGCAGGCTCATTGCATTGCATAAGGTAGGCAGCCCTAAGGCTGCCATTTCAGGTGCCAGGGAGCAATGTGGGGGGTTGGTAAATTGCTCAAGTGTACCTCGGCAATACTCAGGAGGCGATGTCTTTCTGGCCTCTGGTCCCCCTCTACATATGGGTCCAGGTAGGTCGCGAGCTGGCGGCCCTCAGCAACTCTCCAGCTTCCAAATGAGTCCTCCAATGCACATTACCGCCCCAATTGCGTACTAATATAACGATCGAAAAGTTTGTCAGAAAATTATAATATAACATTACTATTGTTATTATTTGGGTGTGCATAAGCACCCCCTTAAAAGGTCTAAACTCGCCAATGCTGCTAAAGAGTGTACAATTAGAAGTTTCAATATTTCCCACAGTCTTTAAAGGCAGCCTTCCGAAAATTGAGAGAGGAATCAACCAATCAGAACGCGGCTTTTTCCAACATGTGTTAAGCTGTTTCCAATCTGAACCAGCAGGGGGCGGCATGTCACCACCAGTCAATTCTTATTCGCTTTATTTTAAGGTTCATTGTGAATTTTTTTTACTATTGTATACGCTAATGATAGCTCTAAATGTCGATTAATTGTGTTTTTTAATAGTGAATCATGTTATTATCACGCTAAGGCGGCGGAAACTGGAAAACTCATTCATGTATGATTTTCAAAACACTCTTTATAAAGTTCTTTTTGCGTGTTTGAATGCAGACATAGCCGAGGATGAGGTTACACGCTTGTGCGACACAGCTGTGCGTAAAGTAGCGGGGCAGTCCGTGCTTTAAGATTGATGGTAAACAGTTAGCGGCGGTACTTCCTGAGTTAAGGGAAGGGGCTTGGTCCCGTGCCTGCGCCCCGCGAACGCGCATCAAATTAGCATCGATGAAGTTTGTGCGAACATGGCGGATTTCCTGCCGACCAGGTCCGTGTTAAAAGTTTGTCTACCCGTCTGCCTGCTCAACAGCGGCGAGGTGGAACAGCTGAGGAAGTCTAAGGAGATCGACAAAACTATCTCCCGGGAGAAAACGTACGTGAAACGGCTGGTGAAAATCCTCCTGCTCGGCGCAGGCGAGAGCGGCAAGTCGACTTTCCTCAAACAAATGCGGATCATCCACGGCCAGGACTTCGACCAGCAAGCCCGGGAGGAGTTCCGAGCCACGATTTACAGCAACGTTATCAAAGGTAACCTCGCTGCTCGGAGCGGTTGCGTGTTGAGGAGGCTTTTTTTTTTTTTTAAACTCGGTTAAAAGGGACGGGAAAGTTTTCGCATCTGTTTAGCGGCGCTGGGCTGGGTGAGAGGACACATAAACAGTCTCCATCTGCTGTCGGCACACCCATAGGAACCTCGTTTCTGCTCACATCTTCCTGTTTGGGAGTTCACTTCAGTTTATCCATAACGTACATGCCTATTTAATGTTTTATCGAAGCTGTAACCAACCCCTTGACTGCAGTTTGAAACGGCAGCAGGCGAGTTTTGTTGCCCAATAAGCTCAGGATGAAGCTAATGGAGGGCAGCCCGCTATTGCAGTACGCTGTAAGGTGTTCCTGTTTGTCCACAGACTGAATGACAGGCAAATCTTTACATGAATGTATTCCGAGGTGAACAGAATTGCCTCTAAATTCCAACAAAGGTGAATTATTACACGCTAATTGTCATAAAATGATATAAAATCTAACATTTATTGGCGCCATATTCAATGTAAGGTGATGCTTTACAGGGGGTGCACATAGTTACATTTTTATAAGGTCAGTTACTTATATAAATGGAAATAATAGGGATAAATAATGGGTTTTCCTGGCTTATAATGAGCTCTTGAAGCATGATTGGGCCACATACAGCTAAGGAATTGAAGTGTGTGGATTTTTCTGTTATTTGTGGTCACTTTATTAACTGAAACGTGTTTTGTGCTTGAGTAAATGAAACCCTGCTTAAAGGAAAAGAAAATGCTCAGAAGGTCAAACCACTTTGGTGGAAATTTTTCGTATGCAGGAAAAACCCCAGAAATCGCTTTGTAGCAGGGTTTGTGTTTATGTTGTGATACCTTACGATCATCATGAGAACAGGTTGGGAAGGACATAGGTGTTGTGTTACTTCTGTTCGCCTGCCCTTCTTGCCTCCCTCTCCTCCACTTTAGGTGTGATTCTCATCTGGCCTGCTAGACTTTTTTTTTTTAATTTTTTTAAAAATTTTTTTAAAGTTATATGACTTCCTTTCCCAGGTATACGTGTGTTGGTGGACGCCCGCGAGAAGCTGCACATCCCGTGGGGTGACACAAATAACCAGCAGCATGGGGACAGCGTGATGGCTTTCGACACCCGCTCATCTAAGATGGCCAGTGGGCAGCTCGAGACGTCGGTTTTCTTGCAGTATCTACCATCAATTATTTCTCTTTGGGCTGACTCGGGGATACAGAACGCCTATGATCGTCGCAGGGAGTTTCAGCTGGTTTGTTGGCATACACGCACAACATTACTGACAGATAGAGGTGGCCCAGTTTTGTATGATAAGAAATTTTCTCTATGTGGCTGAATCTCAGTCCTCTATCCCACAGTTCACAGTAAAAGTTTTCTGGAGTTTTTGAGCTAGGGTTTTTTTTTCCAAAAAAAAAAAAAAAACAGGCAGGGAGATAAAAATGTTAGCAGAAACAGAAAGTGAAACTGATTTTCAGTTCATCCTTCTTTTCCTCCCTCCCTGTATCTTTAGCTCTGATTTTTGTGTCTCTGGTGCTCTCTCCGTGTCGAGTGGTCAGACATGTGATTGAGAAGGCTTCCTGTTTACACCTCTCCCAGCTGCTTATATCTCTGGCTGTTAGTGAGCACGTTTTAACTCTGTGACGTTTACCCCAGAATAGCAGCTGTGGTCGGGAGTCCATTCACATGTCCTCTCCAGGACCTTCCTATACTCTTATTTTATCTGGCATTATGGTAACTACACACTGCCTTTTTTTAAAATGACCAGTTGTCAGGGTATTTCCTGACTCAAAATTGGCCTTTTGTGCATGAGAACACGTGTGTACAGTTAAAGCATTGAGTCTGTTGCCTTACTATGTAGTCTGTCTATAATATTTGAGTAATTAATACAACAATTAAGAAAACAAAATGGACTTCACATGGCAAGAAATTTTCCTTTGGCTTTGGGTAAATCATCTTTACCCTGGTTGTCCTGTCTTCTGTTTTATTTATTGTTAAGTCATGTGGCAAACTTAAACACTTCAGCAGTCGAGGGGTCCCCACTAAGGACAGGATAAGGGCCACACTTCTCCAAGCGGCATTCAGTAATGACATGGGAGCAAAAAACTACAGTTTGTCTGTGGGTTGCATAAAGCTGAACTTTTCTCAATGGCGTTTTGTTGTTCTGTCACACACACCGGGCTAGTTGGCATGAACTGATTTTGCAGACAGAAAGGGGAATAAGTGTGATCAGAGCAGGAATGTTGATCTGTAGTTAAACAGCTTTATGCTTACAAACAGAGCCCCGGCTCTCCCACTCAGCGTTATTTTCACACAAACACTAAGAGTGTCACACACCTCAAGTTACACAAGGACACGCACATGCATACACTCTGTGTGTGTGCATCTATAAAAGTGCAAGTACTGTATTCATTTCACAAGTTGGCAGGTTGATTTATTCCAGCAGGCAATCACCAAACCTGCAAAAACATTAAATAGATTATCACGATTGGATGAATGGAGGTGTGCAACTTACAGCCCTCTGAATCTGTCACCAGGACTGATCATTCATGCAAGCACCAGAAAGAAAAATAAACAGGCAAACTTGACTCATTCAGTCACAATAACAAATAGAACAAAGTAAACTACATCCATCCAAACAACCTGTAACACACAGTGTTATGACTAAAAGTAAGAGTATTATTAGGTAGAATGCTCTAAGTTATTGGACACTAGGTGTTATGATACAGTAATTCTGTGATATTTAATGTATTGCAAGACATTATAGCACATTACGTTAAAACTCAATGAGTAAAAATACCCCTCAAAAAGCAGAAATTATGTTTTTATATTGGGCGCTGTGGTGTTCATGTTTGCGTACTGTCATTTTCAGCCTATTTGAGGGTTTTCCTTGGCTCAAAACGAGTCTTTTGGGGGGGTGATGTAGTTATGGCAGTCTGTGTGACCCTGCTTAACAGAAGTCTCTGCTTTTTTTCTTCTTTCAGGTTATTTAAACCCACTTTAAAGAAAGGGTTAAAATATTTTTATGACAGTGATTTTCCTTTGAGGGAAATGCAGAATCTTTTTGGTGGGTGGGAAAAACCCTGTACTTAAATAATGATGTGTCACTTAACCCCCATTCATTCATAAGTGCGACTACAAGTAGTCATGAAGTTGTGACTCTGGTACCTCAAATTAGCAGTTAAATTCATTTAGACCACCTTCATGTTTGAGAACGATACATTATATTGCCGTATATAATTTTTGTCTCATTCCTTTTGGAAACCCAAAGCATTTGTTAGTTTCAACCTTTTCTTTGTTTTATATGTTTACAAATTGGAGATCTTTGAATATTGAACAGTTGATCAAACAAAGCATACAGTCCGTCACCTGTCACCTCGGCCTTTGGAAAATTAGGTGACAATTTATAGACTAAAAAATTGATCAGAAATATCTTTAAACCTTTATTCTTATGTAATCTCAGTGTACAGGCAGTGTAACACAGATGCAGGGCTACACACAAATACAGATTACTGTTCAGCTGAAACAGTTTATAGAGAAATAACATTTTAAATTGATAAGTGACTACATGTCATGATTTGAGCTTCTCTAATGAGACATCTTATTGTTATTCCTTGCCTTCAATGAGAATAAACTTTGGGCTAATTGTGTTCTAATTTCCCTTAGAATGGTCCCAGTACACACATTGAAACCAATTCATTTACAAGAGCAATTCGCTTTCTGTGATTTACAACAAATGTAACCACACATACCTTTTGAAATGTGATGGGATTTTTTTTCCTTATAATAGAAGAAATTGAATATTTTGGGGCTTTTGATTTTGCAAAAATCCACCGATTGAGTGATAAAATGGAACTAGATATTAATTGCAAGCCTACACAATATATTAAATCGTAAATCCGAAGGTGAATAAACTCTAAAACCTGAGGGCATTAGTGAGAGTAATTCTGTTAAATTTTTTCCCGCTCCTGTTGGTGAGAAACAATTTGTTAAATTTCCAGGAAATTACCCAGAAACCCATTGCATTGACAGTGCCCTTTTTAAGCATTTGCATCACAAATCACATGTGCCCTCAGGCTTGCTTGTAATTATCATTGAAAACACATGTACGTAGTGAATGTGCACATGGCTTCTCTCACTTCCTGTGAACCAGACTTTACCAAGTGTTGCTCGTTACAATAAACTGTCTTTTCTTGTGAGAGAGTTTCTTTTTAATAGCTGCACGCAGCATAGGTTCGGCAGATAATCCTTAATGTACATGTCTGTTCAAATGACATACTGCCTTTGTTGCATATTACTGAGTTTCAGTTTTGTTTCTGTAGGCACTGTAATGCCCCGTAATAAGTGGAGAGAATGCAGAGCGATTGTGCTTCTTGTTTCTCTTCTGCTTTTTGTTTTTGTTTTTTGTTTTTTTTAAATCTGACAGATTTTTGACTATTTCAAAACCACCAATCCCCTCTGAGGTTTGAGCTTCTTTTAATGGGGGCGAACCCAGAATTGAAATTGGAAAAGGTGGCTTTTCTTTCTTTGGCTTAAGTGTAGCACCACGCCACGCCATTCAACTCCTCCCTTTTGTAATCTTAGCTATACACACACGCACACGCAGGTTTTTCTGGTCAGGTTAGTTTAAAGAAAAAAAGATCAAAAGGTAAGAACAGAAGCTTATAGGGGAAATGCCTGGTACACGGTGCTAACAGAATTACATCCCTGTCTCTTCTACAGGTAACATTTGAATGCTATATCAACTGTGTTTGCTTATTTTGTATTCAGTGCAAACTACATGCAAAAATAATTCCCCGTACAGGTCAGGTGTATGTGTGTGTGTTTTGCAGTAGAGACTCTGCAGGTTGGAGGTAAGACAATGGGATAAATCTGTTTTCCTGTTTATAGATGGAATTTTTGGTTTATAAAGAGTGCAAGACCCATACACATAGATAAAGGAATGCATCTCAGTCCTGGCAGCCCCATGTCTGGACTTGCGCTACTGCACAAAAGCAGTGTCAAAAGAATCTAGAAAACACACACACACACACACACACACACACACACACACACACACACACACCAGCCCACACTTCTGTATACATCAAAGACACACTTACAAACTACGGCCTTACTAAATAATGTGCATCCTGCTTCAGTAGCTCAGAACAGCCTCAGCTCTGGGGCGGACACACAGTTTTGGAAGGGAAAAAAACAGTTTTTGTATGTCTGTGGCAGCTAAAGACTTTCCTCTGGGTGCACTTCAACACCTTCACACCTGCTGCAAATTTATTCCTGCAAACTGTCCCTGGTGTTTGTGATCAAATGACAGAACCTGATTAATTCTGTAGTATTAACAAATTCCTCCTCTGTCCTCTCGCAGGGTGAGTCAGTGAAGTATTTCTTGGATAATCTGGATAAAATTGGCGAGCCGGTAAGTTGTTTCTGCCTGTACTTATTGTGATAATCAGACTTGTGCATGTTATTGTTAATACGGCAACATGTCTAGACAATTTAAGGTTAGCTGAGAAAAGACTAAGATGGTTGATCATGAGAAATGATCCTGATAGTTTTGAAAGAAGCTCATGTTGGCTGACCAGTGGCAGTGCTGACTAGCTGTGTGTATGCAGGTCTTTAAAAGCAATGCAAACTGTACATAATATAATTTTCCTGGTAAAATTGTGGGAAAACTATCTTTCTATGATCTCCCACAAGTTTTTTTTTCAATATTCCATCTTTCCAAATACATTTCCCAAGAAACCACACCTTTTCCCCAACACACACACCTTTCAAATGTGACCTTTTATTGCTATGCCTTGATTTATATTCAGCTGAACTTCATATTATTGGTTATATAATTATTAGCTGTGAGCCTACACACTGCATAAAACCTAGGGCTGGGCAATATGACCAAAATCTCATATGACCATATAAGTCATCTAATATCCTGTTATATACAACCCCATTTCTAAAAAGGTTGTGAAGCTGTGTAAAATATGAATGAAATGTATTGCAGTAATTTGCAAATCTCAAACAATATTTCATACACAAAAGAACAAAGAAAACATATCAGATGTTGAAAGTAAGACATTTTATTCCTTCATGGAAAATACTAGCTCATCATGGATTTGATGGCAGTAATACGTCTCAAAAAAGTTGGAACAAGGAAAACAAAAAGCTGGAAAAGAAACGGCTGGAGGAACATGCTGCAACTAATGAAGTTAATTTGCAACAGACCAGTAATGTATTTTCGGCTGCTTCTTTGTAAGGGGTCGCCGCATCGGATTTATTCGCATTGGTTATTTGGCAGAGGTTTTTTTTTTTGCCAGATACCCTTCTTGACACAACCCTTCCTGGTGTGAGGGACTTGTGCTTCTGGAACTGAACCAGAAACCTTTTGCTTGTAAGGCAAATTTGTAACCCATGATTAGGTGTAAAAAGAGCACCTTAGGGAGACGGGCTCTCAGAGAAAAAAAAAGCTGGGCAGAGGTTCAGCAGTCTGCAAGAAATTGCATCTACAATTTGTGGAGCAATTTCAGAATAATGTTCCTCAACATAAAATGGCAAAGATTTTTTCAGGTCTTTGGGCAGCACTGCATTGTAAAAGGGCATGATTCTGTCATGGAAGTTACTGCATGGGCTCAGGAACGCTTCCAGAAATCATTATCTGTGAGCACAGTTTACCATGCCATCCCCAGGTTAAAGTTCTGTCATGCACAGAGTAAGCCATATGTGAACGTCATTCAGAAATGCTCCCGTCTTCTCTGACCCAAAGCTCATTTAAAATGTACTGAGACAAAATGGAAAACTTCTCCCTGGTCAGATTAATGCAAATTTGATATGCTTTTTGAAAATCATGGCCGCCACATCCTCCAGACTAAAGAAGAGAAGAACCACCCAGCTTTTTATCAAAAGCCTGCATCTCTGATAGTGTGGGCATGCATCAGTGCCTATGGTACTGGCAGCTTGCATATCTGGAAAGGCACTATCAATGCTAAAAGTTATATACATATTTTAGAGCAGCATAGTCTCCCTTCCAGTCAATATGTTTTTTCAGGGAAGGCCTTTCATATTTTAGCTAGACAATGCTAAACCACATACTGCGGCTATTAGAACAGCTTGGCTTCATAGTAGAGTCCAGGTGCTGGACTGGCCTGCCTACTTTCCAAACCTTTCACCAATTGAAAATATTTGGCACATCATGAAATGCAAAATACAACAAAGAAGACCCAGAACTGTTGAGCAACTGGAATCCCATAACAGACAAGAATGGGACAACATTCCTCTCCCAAAAGTCCAGCTGCTGGTCTCAGTTCCCAGATGTTTACAGACTGTTGTTAAAAGAAGCGGGGATGCTACACAGTGGTAAACATGGCCCTCTCCCAACTTTGTTTTTTTTTTTTTTTTTTTTTTTT
>VUQH01042461.1:15053-27595 GCA_015106775.1 Etroplus canarensis | reverse complement strand
CTGTTATCAAATTCAAGATGAGCTAGTATTTTTCATGAACTAGTAAAATGTCTCCCTTTTCAACATTTGATAAGTCTTCTATTTTCTTTTGTGAATAAAACATTGATTTGAGATTTGCAAATTATTACATTGTGTTTTTAAATATATTTTACACAGCACCCCAACCATTTTGGAATAGGATTTGTAAGTCTTAAGGTGAATAAACTCTAAAACCTCAGGGTATTATCAAGAGTAATTCTGTTGGGAGCCATTAGATTTTCTCCACTAATTAAAACGGTATTAACAATAATTTTCTATATTCAACAGCAGTACACAGTAAAATTGAAAGTCTTTGCAAATTTCTGTGATTCTTAAACACAGCTTTTCTCCAAACTAAACCAGTTTGGCATATTCTTAAACCACAAACCTGGCGTTACCTTAGTGCAGGAAACTTAAGTGGTTTCTCATGTAGTTTCCTGTGTGCAAACACAGACATGACTGTAAATATATGCATGTGTTATGTATGTATAACAGTCTTTGCAATCCAATTCAGTGTTTATGAGTTTTGCATGGTTAAGTTTGGCTTGTAAATGTAATTAATTGCTTTTATTACTGAGGTCATGCTAACAGGTGGTGTAAGCACCAAAATAATGCTTATTTGTCTTATACTGGGCTTTAGTTCATCCTCTGTTGGAAACAAGCCATTTTAGCTCTCCTTCCTTAGAGGCCACTCACTTTAAGACCACTTTCTTCTGATTGGCTGTTTCTCACAAACAGAAGTTTTGAATAGCAGGCGAGTGGGGCTGTGTGTGCCCAAGATGGCAGTATTAAGGAGATCCTCTCTGAGTGGTCATAAGGAGACAAAGGTAGAACAAACTGTGTGAAAGGGAACACTTAAGAGTAGTCTGAAGTCTGAGCTTTTGGTTCACAGGGATTACTTGTACATAACCTGAACTTGAATGCACCTTCAGCCTGAGCTTAATATTTGAAACTTCAGCGTGTTTAATATGAGCCCCTGCCACTGTAACAATAAACAGTCATGTGAAAAAGAAGGTTTTCGCGGGACTCTTACTGTTTCCATGGGAATTAAGTGCATAAGTAGCACCCAGGTGCAGCTAAATGAATACACTTGATTAATTGATCATCAGCCAGTGTGACCACCTCTATAGAAAGCAACCTGAAGCTTTCAGGTGTGTGTCATTACAATTACACAATCCTCCAGGAGTGGGTGTCCCAGCAAATTCACAACACGGTAAGACCGTGCAGTGCTCAGACAAATTGTAGCCCAAAAAAAAAGTACTGCGTAGACCTCAGTTAGCATGGTAAGTATTAACGTTCATGAAAATACAATCAATAAAAAGACTGAACAAGTATGGCTTGTTTGGAAGGATTGCCAGGAGAAAGCATCTTCTGTCTAAAAGAACATAGCAGTGTGACTTATGTTTACAAAATTGCACCTGAACAAACCACAAGAGGTCTTGAACAATTGGACAGATGAGACCAAAGTGGAGATGTTTAGTGATAATGCACAGTGCCACATTTGCTGAACCAAACAGCATATCAGCACAAACACCTCATACCAACTGTCAAACACTGTGGTGGAGGGGTGATGATTTGGGCTTGTTTGCAGCCACAGCACCTGAGCACTTTGCATTCATTAAGGAGAGCATGAACTCCTCTGTATATCAAAGTATTTTACAGTCAAATATTAGGTCATCTGTCTGACAGCTAAAGCTTGACCAAAACTGGATCATGCAGCAGCAGCAAATCTCCAACAGGATTGCTGGGGGGAAAAAAAAAAAAAATCAAGGCGTCACAATGGCACAGTCAATGTCCAGACCTCAGCCTGATTGAAATACTGTGGTGGGACCTTAAAAGTACTATGCAAAATGAATACCCGCAAACCTCAATGAAATAAAGTGAGACTGTAAAGAAGAGTGGGCCAAAATTCATCTGCAAAGATATGAAAGCCTGATAGTTATACAGAAAAACATTACAAGTTATTGCTGCTAAAGGTCGCTCCTACAAGCTGTTGAATTGGGGCGTATTTAGTTTTTCTCATGAAATTCTGTGAAAACATTTTCCATATGACTAAAAAAGCATAATATATTTACTTTAAACATGGTTGAATCAAGAAGCTGCAAACCACAGTCTGCTCATTCCAAGTGAGCACGCTTTAAATGGGCACTGCACAAAGGAAAAAATGGCCCCTTAATTTATTTTTAAAATTGTAATAAATTCTTCTGTAATGGAGCTATAGCTAGCTGTAAGAACAATTTAGTGTTAATTCAAAACATATTTTCATTATAACCTCTGTGTTTTATTATATTTTCATTCATCACTTTGAGTGTTTATATGACCAGCTTATGTACACAAATTTCACTTGAGCGTTGTGAGTCTCTAACCCATTTTGATGTTCTTTACAGCTGTGCTAGTTTCTCTTCTCTCCTCTGCTCTCTGTTTTACTATCACTGTATGTGAGTCTGTTTCACCTCAGCTAATTCATGAATTGCTTTAATGTAAAGTTAAGTTGCTGTAAGTACCATAAAATGTTTCCCAACAGGCTTCTAAAATGAAATATAAACACGGATGTTGAAACAAACTTTCTGAATTCAGGCAACATGTCTGCTCCTTTTGAGTATTTTTTTTCCCAGTCCGCCCAACCTGAATATGATGATAGTAGCATGGAAGAAAACACCGTCACTTCTCAAAAGCAGTCAGCCTTAGGGAAACACTGATCCTCTTAAGACCGGTTTTGAAATTATACCAAATATTATTACACAAGCTTCCCTATGATTTTCAGTAAATACATTCACCTTTACCCTCAACTCCTCAACGTTCATTTTAGACAGAGGTGACAGCAGGAACAGATGTTAAACTTATGATGTCAAACCTTTAGTTTACTTTCATTTTCAGTGAAGGGCCTTCTCTGTGATGTGCTTTGTGAAGGAAAGTCCCACATTTGTGAGTATTGAGGGAACAGTTTTGCTGTGATTTCCTCAGAATTCATAAATGTGTCATCACTAGTATTACTTTTGTCAGTCCTTTCTTAACATTTAAAAGAAAGCTGCCAAAGATCGACTACAACAAGAGCCTACAGTAGTAGTGTTCACTTGTTTGCACAACAGATTAACTGAGAATAAAAAAGTTTCTTCATTATAAGGCTGCTAGTTCACCTGTAATATGTGTTTGGTATTTTACATAGTAAACATGTTTTTTAAGTATAAATTATTAAATTGTATTCTTACTCAGAGTTTGTCTTTCTGTCTCTCCTACAGGATTATCTTCCCACTCAACAAGACATCCTGCTGGCTCGTAAACCCACCAAGGGCATCCATGAGTATGACTTTGAGATTAAGAACGTTCCCTTCAAGATGGTGGATGTGGGAGGGCAGCGGTCAGAGCGGAGGCGCTGGTTCGAGTGTTTCGACTCAGTCACCTCCATCCTCTTTCTCGTCTCTTCCTCTGAATACGACCAGGTAAAACATGTCGTTGCTGCATCAGACCCAGACGCCACGGCGTCTCATTTCCTGTCACTTGTGAGCAAGCACAAAACTTCAGATAGGCTGATAAGTGCCACATTAATCAGTTTGTTCTTGAAGATGATGTTTAGTGTGTCCTCGTTTGTGCATGTGCACTCATCAGACTTTCTTTGATACAGACTTTTAAATTGTATTTCTTACTAAAGCTTACCACTTAGATCTGACTTTTAGGTACAATTTGAATTTCATATTTTGATGGCATCCTGGTCAATTGAGCCTCATAATGTCTACTGCTTTATTCCTGTTGTCCTTATGTACTATGTTTCCCCTTTGTCTTCATTATTCTGCAAATTTTTGCCTGAGAGCTTTTTATATAAATGGCATACATTTAAATAGCCACAGCTCATTGGCCAAAAGCACAAATCAGTCTGCCGCTTCATCACATTTACAAGGCTCAGTTTGGGGGTTGTGGTTTGGTACGTTTTCAGTGCAGTGGGAAACAGTAGGAAGATATGCGAGACATTTTTAGTTTCTTTTTTAAGTACTCTTTTAATTGTAATTTTTTGCAGTAATGGCACAAAAGAGAGACTGAAATGCCCAGCAGAAAAGTATTTATAAGCTGAGAGCATTTAGTTTGTACTGACATTTATCCACCCAACATATGTAATGACTGCATATATGAAATAGAAGAGAAACGGCTGTGTAGAACGTCACACGGCTTCAATATCTCTTCAGCAGAATAAGACAGAATATCTCAAACATTAAAGGGATGTGTTTTACTCCTTTCTGATGCTGTTTTTTTTTCTTGAACTCTACTAGAGTAACTTTGCGTGAATCTCAGTTCAGAATTATTCTTATTTATCTTTTACTCAGCCTTGGTCTGAAATAAGCTGTTTTATTTCCATCCTTGGTCTCTTTAAGCCAGCTTTCTTCTGATTGGCTGCTCCTCACATACAAACAGTTTGAACAGCCTCTGTGCTCACCAGCCAGAGATGACCATATTAGGGATATCATCTCTGAGGAACCTCAAACATACCCAAGAGTACATTCTGAAAACATGTTTTTGACTCAGAGGGTTTACTTGGCGATGTTTAATGTGAGCGTCCACCATTTTAAAGGTGTATATAGACTCACCAGCCATTTCATTAGGTACAGCTTGCTAATACTGAGTTGGACCTGCTTTTGCTTTCAGAATTCCCTTAATACTTCATGGCATACATTCAGCAAGGTGGAACTATTTCTCACTTTGTTCTATATTGACATTATAAACACCAAGCAGTTGCTGTAGATTTGTCAGCTACACATCCATCATGTGACTCTCCTCTTCCACCACATCCCAAAGATGCACTGTTGGATTGAGATCGGGTGACTGTGGAGGCCATTTGAGTATGTTTAAATTATGCTCAGTTGGTTCTAAGCGGTCCAAATGAGATGGAGGCAGATGATCCGCTGTGGCGACCCCTAACGGAAGCAGCCTAAAGAAGAAGATTCTAAGCGGTCCAAAGTGTGGCGAGAAAATATCCCCCCACCCCATTACACACCAACAGCAGAAGCCTGAACTGTTAATACAAGCATCCATGCTTTCCTGTTATTTACACCTAATTCTGACTCAACCATCCAAATGCCACAGGAGAAACTGAGATTCATCAGACCAGGCAGGTTTTGGTGAGCCTGTTTGAATTGTAGCCTCAGATTCCTGATCTGACAGGAGCGGTACCCGGTGTGGTCTTCTGTTGATGTAGCCCATCTGCTTGCATGTTTCACGTTTAGAGATGCTTTTCTCCATGCCTTGGTTGTAACAAGTAGTTATTTGCGTTACTATTACCTTCCTAACAGCTCAAAGCAGTCTGGTTATTCTCCTCTGACTTCTGGCATCAGCAAGGCATTTTTCTCCCAGAGAACCGCAGCTCACTGGATAGTTTCTCTTTTTTGGACCATTCTCTGTAAACCCTAGAGGTGGCTTTACTGAGAAATCCCAGTAGATCCGCAGTTTTTGAAACACTCAGACCAGCCTGTTTGGCACCAGCAGCCATGCCACATTCAGTCACTTAACTCACCTTTCTTCTCCTTCCGATGCTCAGTTTGAACTTCAGCAGGTTGTGTTGACCATATTTACATACCTATGTGTTGAGTTGCTGCCTTGTAATTGGCTGATGAGATATTTGTATAAGGAGCAGGTGACGTATCTAATGAAGAGGCCAGTGACTGTATATGGAAACATATAATGGGTCTCCTTTAAGCACTCATGTCATTGGCTTCTCTTTCTTAAATGAGAGCTGAACCTGGAGTCAGACAAAAGAGTGATTTGCCTGTCTTCAAGCCATCCAAAACAGCTTAGCATAATAAATGTATTTTCTGAGACTTAACCACCCCTCATTTTTGCAATGCTGGCACATTTTTATCCAAAGCCCGCGCTGTAGTCCGCATGTTACTATAACTTACTGAGAAAACACACGGGAGCCTCTTCTAGCTCCTGTTTGAAATTTCTGTGCACCACACCAGCCACAGTTTCTATATGAGCTATACAACAGCAGACTAACCCAAATAGCATCTTTTTCTAGCAGGCAACAATTGACCTTCTACCACAGCAGTGCGGTGCCCAGACACAGACCAAACTACATTTGGTTCATAGGAAGCAAAGACAAAAAGGAAGTGCATGAATACATATACCATGTTTTATGAAATCCTGACAGAATGCAACATGTAGAGTTAAAGGACCGGCATTATAGGCTTTCTTTCAATAATGGCACTAGCAATGTTATTTAATCTGTCTCTTTTACAGGTGCTAATGGAGGACAGGCAGACCAACCGGCTTCGTGAATCACTCGACATCTTCGAGACCATCGTCAACAACCGTGTTTTTGTCAACGTTTCGATCATCCTCTTTCTCAACAAGACAGACCTGCTGGAGGAGAAGGTGAAAAGTGTTCCCCTCAAGGACTACTTCCCTGACTACAATGGGCCGGAACACAGCCTGCCGGACATCCAGTTGTTCATGGTGGAGTGCTTCCGGGCCAAGAGGCGCGATGCTACTCAGAAGCCCCTGTACCACCACTTCACCACGGCCATCAACACGGAGAACATCAGGCTGGTGTTTCGGGACGTCAAGGACACCATCCTCCATGACAACCTCAAACAGCTCATGCTCCAATGACCTCTGACAACCTGTGAAAATAGAGGACCAGAACAGGGACAGACCACCCCCTCGCTCATGAAGAGGACTTGGGAGAGAGCAGCGTCAGAAGAATCCAATAGACGTCAGCGTTCTTCTTCAGACATTTTTATATTAGTTTTTACTCTCCTCTTTGAAGAGTTGGCCCTCTTGTAAGTTCTGGATTTGTTTGAGGAACGGGTAAGCCATGCAGGCTGTGGTAATATAGAAAGACAAGAAGCCTCATTTGGATTTGGTATAACATCTGAGCCCTGCTGCTTCATCTTGTCTCCTCTATCCTGAGCTCTCAGCGCAAGCTGCTGGCACTTTTCACTTGCAAGGTGTCGGTGCTGGCGCCAGTGGAAATCAGCAAAACGTTTCATGAACGAGGCATATGGTTTCCAGTCCAGATATACAACAAACACAGGAAATGACCACAGCGAAATATTGTTTAATTACCAATACTGTATGTGCCAGTCTGTATCTAAGAACAGAATTGGTCTACTCCAAATTCACTCCATTTTGTCTGTTAAATGTTGTTGCTAAGTCCTTTCACTCCTTAGGCGAGTTTGTGACACCATTTGTCTTCCTGTTGCAGTCATCACCTTTTCTTTTTTAAAGATCAGCAGGTCTGAGGTGCAAGCACGGAGCCCAATTTTGCCGGGAACGAGGACCCAGCTAAATTACTGTTGATCACGATCATAATGGTTAAAGATTTGATGTGTGAACTGGCTCCAGCACTGGCCCCTTGTTTGCAGAAAACTGCTTGAAGAGGGCCCAACCACCAGACTGAACCTTTTAATGCCTTTCACATAATTTCTAAAGACCTAATCACTATTTAAATTAGGCTTTACAATTCAAGTTAACCTCTAGCTTCTTTAATCAGATAATTAAGATGCCAGTGTCCATACAAGTTGTCCTTTTATTGCAGGGCAGTTAGAGGGTAAAAAGTTTACCTTCTTAGGCAGGTGTGCCAGTTATTGAACATGCAGTCCACTGTTTTCTCAGGGTTGAATCAGAACCGGTGTTGATGCTGATTTAATTGTTGGTGAGCGAACTGAATATTTTTATTTTATTTTATTATTATTATTTTTTTTAACCTGGGTGGCTGGGTTGTGTGACTCAGCTAGCCCTTCCTGCCACTAGCTGGGTGGTGTTAAGCACCACATCCTCCTGGCTTTGACCACTGACGTTGACCCAGAACCCCCCACCACTCCCTCTTTCTTTGTTTTCATCTGTGATTAGATGCCTTGTAAAGGGACAGCCCTCCTCTGTTCACCTGAATCATGAATGTGTGTTAATAAATGTACAGCGATTTGCTCTAGATTGTTTGAATATACTGTAACCAACATTAATGTGGTAAGATGTAACCCATCATGTGAGAATATCTGTTTTGGCACTGACTCCAGGCATCTCTGAAAAACCCTTGAATAATTTTTTTTCTTGTGCTCTTTAGATTTCCCTCAAAACTACATTTTGATTTTGTAGAAAATATGTGACAAAAAAAAGCTACTGGAGTTGAATACTTTTGTTTGCGACTGTATTCTGTAGGGGGCCAGTCTTTGCTAGAGGACAATTCCCAGGCACTGTTAAAATCTCTGCTTCTCTGCCAAAATCACCCTGTGCTTTCTCAGGACTGTTCACACTGACAGTCTGCAGCTTTACTCCAAAAAGGAAGCTCACGAGAGCTTCTCTTTGCTTCCAGTCCTGGCTTTGTAAATACTGTAATCTGTTGCCATGTAAATAATATCCAGGTTTATCTCCTTATATGTAAATGGTTGTAGAAATGGCAGATAATTTTTTCCCATTCTGATTTTTTTAATCACAGCTTTTCCAATGAAGATTACCATTTTATTGTAGTGGTTTTTTGTGATTTTTTTTTTTTTTCATCACGCCTTTTCAAAATTCATGCTCATGTCAAGTCTTATGCCACTCAAACCTTATCAATAAAATCCACTTTTCTAATGATACTATTGCCCTGCTCCATTTATTGCACATACTGTTAAGAATCAACACCTTGATGGTCCTGGGGTGGACTCCCCCTTTTTACCGTTCAGAACTGCCTTGATCCTTTGTGGCATAGATTCGACAAGGCGCTGGGAATAATTGAGATTTTGGTCCATATTGACATGAGAGCATCACACAGTTGCTGCGGATTTGTAGGCTGCACGTCCATGTTAATCTCCTGTTCCACCACATGCTAATGGTTGTTCTAAAGGATTGAGATCTGGTGACTGGAAGCTATCTGAGTTCGGTAAACTCACTGACATGTTCAAGAAGCCAATTTGAGATGATTTGAGCTTTGTGACATGGTGCAGTATTTTGCTGGAAACGGTGATCAGAAGATGGGTACGCTGTGATCATTAAGGGATGGACGTGGTCAGCAACAATACTCAGGCTAACTGTGGCATTTAAACAATAGTGAATTGGTACTAAGGGGCCCAGGTCATGCCAAGAAAACACCCCTCATAACACCACCAGCAGGTTGGATTTATACTTTCATGGTGTTTATGCCAAATTTGGACGACTTCTATCCAAATCCTATAGCAGAAAATGAGATTTATCAGAACAGGCAACATTTTTCCAGTCTTCTGCTGTCTGGTTTTGTTGAACTCATGAACACTGTGGCATGCAGTGTGATCTTCTGTTGCTGTAGTCCATCTGCTTCGAAGTTCAACGTGTTCAAGTTTAATAAAGTATTCTGATTCTGTGTTCAGAGATGCTCTTCTGCATACCTGGGTTGTAGCGAGTGGTTATTTAAGTTTCCTGTTGCCTTCCTATCAGCTCAAAGCAGTCTGCCCATTCTCCTCTGACCTCTGCCCTAAATGAGGCATTCCCTCCCAGAGAACTGCCATTTGCTGGATATTTTCTCTTTTTTGGACCATTCTCTGTCCCTAGAGATGGCTGTGCTGGAAAATCCCACTAGATCAGCAGTTTGTGAAACACTCAGACCAGCCTGTTTGGCACCAACAACCATGCCACATTCAGAGTCACTTAAATTACTTTTCTAGCCCCTTTTTGATGCTCAGTTTGAACTTCAGCAGTTCCTCTCGACCACGTCTACATACCTAACTGCACTGAGTTGCTGCCATGTGATTGGCCAATTAGGTACTTTTTATTAGGATCAACTGAACATGTTTACCTGTTGAAGTAGCCAGTGTATGTACTTCATTTTTTGAAGAAAATTAAGAGAATTAAAAATATTTCTTTCAAAAATCTGAAATATAGGTTGCTGTGTAATTTTTGTCTGACAAACCACTTCCTTTATGAAATCAGTGCATCTCCTCACAAACTACAACCCCCATATGGATGGGTTGCTGATTAAAATCAAAATAAAAACACAAAGCGAGGATTTGTAAATGTCATGAGCTAATATATGACACAAAAGGACACAGAAAGTGAGAAACTGTTTCGATTAGTATTTGACAGCCTCCCAGCTTTTTTTAGGACTGAGGTTTTACATGTTTGTTTATTTTAATGTTAAAAAAATTTGTTTCTTTGTGGTTACCAACTGAGGAGCACGTGTTAAGAGGGCCTGGGGGCCAGGAAGGGCGTCCGGCGTAAAAACCTCTGCCAAATTTACCAATGCGAGCCGAAGGTGCATCATACCATTAAACAAACTGAAACACTATTATCACTGCTAAGAAGCTGGGGCTTTACCCTTGTTTCTGACTGTGTGATAAACACTACAGCGGCTGCATCGTTTCCTATGACATACTTCTCAAATGTTTCGTGGTTTTTTTTTTCTTCTTTTCTGACTGACTTCGTCCTGAAATGCGCTGGTATGTTCGGGGACTTACGCAAGGCGGAAGCGGGGAGGAGTGACTCATGAATCGGTAAGGCCACACCCACCGAGCGGATCCCTGCACGTTCGCGCAGGACTTCTCAGCTCTCGCGGCACTGTTGCCCAGGCCGTCCCGTTATAATACAGCCGTTTTCAAAATCAGACGCCAATTCAGACGGACTTCATGAAAAAAAGAAACAAAAAAAAAGTTGCGATAGCTGTCGCGATTTCCGCTCAGGCTTCCAACTAGGCTACCTAAAACGGGGTCTTTCTCCACGCGTCGCTACCCTTAAAAAAAAAAAAAAAAAAAAAAAAAAAACTTTACCAAATGTGACGTCTCAGCGGTTTTGAGTCACTAATGAAGCTTAAAGTAACTGCTGTTTGACGTCTTTGCCCTTGACGTCTGGATCATGCGCTCAGCTGATTGGCCGTTCACCGGGCGCGTGCGAGATGAGCTCCGGTAAGTGTCACGCCGACGTCACGTGATCCAATGCTTTTCTTCCACCCTTTGAAACGAACAACAAAAGCGATGTCTTTCGTTGTCATACGCTACGTGGACAAAGGTATTGGGCCACCTTTACAGTACTCCCCCAGGAGCTTTTCATGGCAGTCTGAATCTGTAGGTGTTAATACGGTGTCGGTCTCCATTTGCAGTTCTAACAGCTTCCACTCTTCTGGGAAGGCTTTCCGCAAGATTTCTGTGGGAATTTTTCTTTTACCCTTTCATCCAGGAGAGCACGTGAGGTCAGACACTGATGCTGGACAAGAGGGCCTGGCTCACGGTGTCCTCTCTAGTTCATCTCAAAGGTGTTGGATGGGGTTGAGGTCCAGGTTCCGAGCGGGCCACTCAAGTTCTTCTGCGCGAAACTCATCCAGTCATGCCTTTATGGACCTTGCGGCGCATTGGGACACAGTCATGCTGGAACCGCAAGAGGCCTTGCCCAAACTGTTCTTGCAAAGTTGGAAACGTTTTCCAAAATGCCTTGGCAAGCTGAAGCATTAAGATTTTCCTAGACTGGAACTAAGGGGCCCAGGCCGGCACCAGATAAACAACCCTTTATGATAATCCCTTTTCCACCAAACTTTACAGTTGGCACAATACAGTCAGGCAGGTTGAGACGCGGGAAGCAACAAATGCTTCTACTAATACTTCTTCACTACGCTTAAGTAGAGTTTTAAGGTGTCTGTACTTTACTTGAGTATTTCATGAGCAAGGACCCCAACCCCAAATGCAAATGACATTTATTGGTAATGGTGCAGTGAGCCAGGCCGGAGGCTGCGGTATGGTGAAGGCCTCACTGAAATTCAGCGGCAGCTGCAGATCCTCTGATACCTTTGAGAGGAAGCAAGGAGGGAGGGTGGGGCATGGAAACGAGAATAAACAGGCGTGTAGGGCAAGCAGGCTCTTACAGATGCACCGCCAGAAGGAGGGTGTTAGGGGTGTGGTCCCATTCCCACAATTCAGATAAATGATCTCAAATTATTTTCCTGACAGCTTTTTTTCTGCCTTTAATTCCTGCATTTTAACACAGACATCTCTACATTCTGCTCCTTACCTTTTCAAAACAGGTTCGTTACTTTAATTTTAACACATTTGAAGGGAGTTATTCTGCATCACCATCTTGACAATAACACATAAGAGACAATCCTTTTATGCTGTATCCATTCTCAGTGCATATACACACACAAAAATATGAAAAATTATGTCTGGAAAAAAATGTGTACAGGGTAAAAGAAAATAAATATATTGTACAGCAATGTAGCAGCAAGGATCAACCTAGTATATAAACACACAAAATGTAAAAAAAAATTATGTGTAGAAATATTATAGAAAAATATAGCAGAAAATTGTAACAGGGTTTTAAGATAAATATACTGCACAGCAGTATACCAGGAAAAGTCAGTGTGCATCACCATATCAGTCTTTTTGCACTGCCCTAATGCAGGGTCATTTTTAAGAAGTCCAGGACAGATCAGAATGTTCTTATCGTAATGGAGGGTTTAATGAGAGTCAAGAGTCTGATGGCTTGGGGGAAGAAACTGTTGGACAGTCTGGTTGTGAGGGCCCGAATGCTCCGGTACCTCTTTCTGGATGGCAGGAGGGGGAAGAGGGTGTGTGAGGGGGGTGTGGGGTCATCCACAATGG
>VUQH01042461.1:0-15033 GCA_015106775.1 Etroplus canarensis | reverse complement strand
ACAGCAATGTAGCAGCAAGGATCAACCTAGTATATAAACACACAAAATGTAAAAAAAAATTATGTGTAGAAATATTATAGAAAAATATAGCAGAAAATTGTAACAGGGTTTTAAGAAAAGTCAGTGTGCATCACCATATCAGTCTTTTTGCACTGCCCTAATGCAGGGTCATTTTTAAGAAGTCCAGGACAGATCAGAATGTTCTTATCGTAATGGAGGGTTTAATGAGAGTCAAGAGTCTGATGGCTTGGGGAATGAATCTATTGTGCAATCTGGCTGTCCTCGTCCGGATGCTGCAAAACCTCTTCCCGGAGGGCAGCAGGGAGAACTGTCTCTGGTGGGCGTGGGCGGAGTCCTTGATGATCTTATGGGCTCTGTTGAGAGAGCGTTTGTGTGCCATGTCCTGGATGGATGGAAGAGAGGGCCCAGTGATTTTCTCTGCATTCCTCACCACTCTCTGCAGTAATTTCCTGTCTGTGGCGTTGCAGCTGCCAAACCACATGGTGATACAGCTGGTGAGCACGCTCTCTATGGTGCCCCGGTAAAAAATGGTGAGGATGGGAGGGGAGATGCGCGCTGTCTTCATGCAGTGCAGGAACTGCTTGTTTAACCACTGATGTTGTGTTTAACACCTGAATTCAAAGATTAAGAAGTGTGACCCAATACTTTTGTCCACGTAGTTTATGTAAGATAATGAAGTCAGTATAAGATATTTTTAAGCGTTTATGCCGGGGGTGTCAACCAGCAGGTCCAATCTGCTCCACTGGATTGCTTTCCAAAGTGTGAAAAATTTTCAATAAAATAAGATACTACTACTACACAGAAGTGAGAATTTATTTAAAGTTAAATGTATTTATTAAATCTCAACAAGTTGAAAGAGTAAAACAACACAATTATCTCGTTCCAAAAATGCTTCCTATAGAGCCAGCCTCACTATGATCTGTAATGCGAGTGTAATAAGACAAACTGCTGAATTTGCGCTTTCTTAAAGGTAGCTAAGGCTGCTTATCATCTGTGTGGATGTTTTATTAAATGTGATATTATTAGAGCTACTTTTAAAATGGACTGCATTTGGCCCATGAACTAAAATGAGTTGGACCACCAGAAATGATTTTGTATGTATTTGTCTTTTCTTATTTACTTCGTAGTGTAGTAGTTTGCACATTTGCCTTACGAGCGAAAAGTACCTGGTTCGATTCCCGCTGGGGACACGAACCCGTCTCACCATGGAAGTCATCTGGTGTAAAACCTCTGTCAAATTACCAGTGTGGTGACCCCTTGGGGAGAACACAAAGTAGCAGCCGAAGGTTATTGATTTTCTTCTACAAAAAAAAAAAAAATCACAGGCTCTCAATTCAAACCTCTTGGTCAGCTGGGTGGATTTTCTCCAGATGCTCCAGTTTCCATCCACAGTCCAAAGACATGCATGTTAGGTTAACTGGTGATTCTAACTGACCATAGGTGTGCATGTAATTGTAACCAGTAATGTAAATAACCGTATGTAGCAGGCGTGATTTAAGAACATCACCTAATGTACCTTCAGCTGTTCCCTTGTATTCTTCCAGTGGTAATGTGGCAGAGGTTTTATGCTGGATGCCCTTCCTGACACAACCCTCCATAGTGAGAGGGGCTTGTGTCAAGCAAAAACTACACCTGATTTATATTCAGCTGTTACTCTTCACTGCTACTACCCTCACTCTGGCCTGTTCTCTGTCACTGTTTCCCCCCTCAGAGGTGTGCCCATTTTGTGGGAAAACTTACAAAAGGTTGAAGAGTCACCTGCCACATTGTAAAGCAGCTGCTACCTCTAAAACACCGCCATCCAGAAAGGATGTCACAGCGAACCAGACGGCAACATCTCTTCAAACGGCTGCAACTTTCTCCAAAACAGCAGCAAAGGGGAAGAAGTCATCGTCAGTGATAACAGGTCCACACACAGACACAAGTAAAAAGGTCACTGCTCTGTCATCGGAACCAAAGCGACCATCGACACCGGCAAATACACCATCTTCGTCACCGCCGATGTCGCCGTCCATCACATCACCTCCACCACTGACTAAGAAGAAGCAAAAGCTGACTGATCAAATAAAGGCAGCCACACTTTGCTTGTCTCCATCTCCACCTCTGGCCACCACCATCTCTAAGCCGAAAAAGAAGAGCCTCCGTGCTTTGATAGAAGCTGCAAAGTCCGAGCAGGTCACAAAGGGATCATTGGAGGGATCTGTCACAGATCCAACTCCAAGCGCTAGAACCGCAGCTCGGACAAAGACCAAAACTGAACCGGGGAAAGACTCTGCCCTTTTGCCTGCGGACACTAAACCCAAATATGCACCTAAGAAGCCATCAGAGGCAAAGAAGGTGAGCAACAGTAGCACAAGATCACAAGCAAGAGAAAGCTTGGACAGTGAGGGGGAGATTCAGGATTTATTTGTGAATAATTTGGTTTTGAAATCAGGAAACGGTCGCCAGGCAACGATTACCATCCAGGATGTTAAAGCCGCATTAGGACGCGCTAAAGTCCCTTGTCAGTCCAGCAGGGCCAGCATCCTGAGCCAGGCTGACGCTACTGACAACCCATGCAGCAAAATCAGACTTGATACTGGTCTCGGTCCAGTCTCACGTCCAACAGATAACCAAAAAGATGTTGCAACCAGCACCAGCCCACAACATACAGAGCTAAAATCAGATAAGAAAAAAGCCCCCAAGACTAAACAAGCAGCTTTAATCCCATTACAAGATGTGCCAGAACCAACCTTTCCTGCAACTCCCCTCCTTCCTGCAAATGTGTCATCTGAGGTGTGGCAAGTGACACCTCTTCCAGTCAGCCTGAATGAGGGGCTGAAGATGGGCCATCACATGACGGGACTCCGTACAAAATTGGCACCAGTCAGTGAGTTTTCCAGCCTTTTTTGCCCTCTTGCGCCACAAAGTCTGCCTGTGAGGGCGGAGATGGCGGAGAAGCCTGAGGTCAGGAAACAAAAGACTGCTGAAAATCCAACTGAAGGTCAGTATTTGCGAATCGAGCCTTCGCCTACTGTCAGGCTAAACCAAATAACAGAAGCTTATGCTGAATGTGTAGTCTTGTTCTGTGCAGCAATGATTAGTCAGCTAATTGATTTCGATGGTTTTGATATTCAGTGAATTGTTTTCCAGCCAAAACTTCTAAAGACCTGATGTCCCAGCATTTTGCTTGGCTTATATTGTAGTTAATTAAATGCATGTCATGGACTGCAGGAGCTCTGACACATCGGAGTCTTGGACAGGTGAGACTGAGGGAGTTACCTGAATGGCTCGCCTGCAAGACTCCAAGCAATCCAAAACATATTGTGGAAATGTTGCAAAGAGGTCAGTATCACATACACGCAGATAGCAGTGTGGTAGTCCCAGCACATCAACAGAGCTCCCATTTGTTTATGTCTGTCAGTTGTAACTTCCTGTAACCTCAGCATGTTATCTTTTATCTCAATGATTTCACAAATGAGCTTTTAGAAAACTTTGGAGATGCCTGTAGTCTCATTTTGTTACCTCTGAAGCTGACAGTAGCTTTCCATCAGGTGTACAGAAATGGGATTGGTATCTGTTTTCATGCAATTCTCAGCAAAATTAAGTATAAGAATGCTGCACGTGATTTTTCTTTCTTCTGTATATATTCAGGCTGGCAGTGGTATTACGGACGGTATATTGATGTGAAGAAAGGAGGTGTAGGTGGACTGGGCATGCTGTTAGCAGGATACTGTGTGCTCGGTTACATCTGGAGTTACCCTCACATAAGTAAGTGTGCGCATCACTCTCAGCTTCTTCTTCTTCTTCTTTCAGTTGATGGATGGAGATGAACTGACATGTTAACGTTTTTTCCCAGAGCTTGATCGTTGGAGGAAGTATCACTGAGGGTCATGGAAAGATACTTGGAGCAGCAGCTGTGGCAGACAAAAGATGAAGAAATTCCAGACTTCATGTCATGAATTTGCACAGCGCTTATAGCTGAGGAATTGCTGCTGTTTCTTGTCAGCAACTAATCTCGTCCCTTTGGCAGATTTTGTTTTATTCTGTCAGGACACAGACTGTATGTAAAAGATGAAAAGTGCCTTAAACATGCATTATTTCTAATGGCCAGAAAGGGGCAACTCTTCAGGTTGCAAAAAGACATCTGGTTGTATAGAAATCTGAAAAACTTCACTTGATCTGTAACCCCAGTAATTATAAAACAGCCATGGCATCACCCACAAATGCTGCGGCAACCCCAGTTGAAAAAAACGCTCAGCTCAAAAATTGACTTTACTGATGTCATTGTGGCTATATCAAAGTCCATTTAGGAGCAAGTCTTGTCACTCAGCAGCCATTTTGCCTCCATCCATTTATTTAGGCAGTTTAAGTTTGGTGGTCAGTGGTCGCATAAATTCTGCAGGTATAGTATTGCCAGTCAGATCTAATAAATGAAATTCATTGTGTTAATTGATGAGCTTCGGATAATCAGGTTGACCCTGGGAGCAGCCAGGCTCACAGCTACCAGGCTACCAATATTTATGTCCTGACACTCAATTTCCTGCAGCATATAAAATGGGACCTACATCCTCCATGACTATAATACTAGTAGTTTAATCTTAAAAGCCTGTGAGCACTGTATTCTCTTTTAAGAACTATGTTCATCTCGTTTCTTTATTTAATTGATTAGTTTTCTTCTTATTTATTTGACAGGGAAAATGTTCAAAAGATTAATTTCAAGTGTCGCAGTGTGTGTTCCAGAGCCTCCACTAGGTGACACTGTTGTGTTACTAAAACCAAAGGGATTTGGGCAGTCTTATGACTGCTATGCAGAGTTTTCTTAGCTCTTTTGTGTAGAGGCATTGATGCCAGGGTCCATAAAAGGATTAGAGGGAACCAGCAGATTTCCAAGTTGATAAAATATTCCTCTGGCAGCCATGATGTAGAGAAACATGAAATCTAAATGTCCTGACATCAGTGAAAAGCTCGTATCTGTGCAGCAGAGGGTTACAAATCTGTTTTTCTTTTGCAACTTCCTCTGTCACATGATGTGATTATGCATGCTTAGTCCAACAGTGCCAGTGTGTGAACTCTCACAGAATAGTAATGGAGGGAAACTGAAGGAGGTTCTCAGCCGGACTGGACCAGTTCCTTATTGTATTCAAAATGAATTTATTGTTGACTCTCCTTGCTGTTGTAGTGAACACACATTAGCTACGAATAAAGAAACGACAGCATTGTTTTGTTTTGTTTTTTTGTAACGACTTTCCTGACACCGCTTCTTGGCCAACACAATAAAAAATAATTTCCATATTAAGTTATTTTCCTTTACATTCTCTTTTTCTTCGTACAAAAATTATAAATATTTTGTGTCTAACTTTTCATTTTTTATACAAAACAAACTATATAAATCAAGTGGGACAGAACAACAGTGAAAATGAAGGCAGAAAAACCATCTCTGCACAAAAAAATAAAAACTGGGGAGAAAAAAGCACAGTATGTCCGTACCAGGCCCTCAAGACCGTGATATGCATTCTTATAACATATTGTTTCACCAACACTGGACACGTCCCTACTTCGAGCGAGCCTAAAATGAACATTCTTGTAGACATAAGTGCTATAGAGGCACAATATCTTGCAGCAATCACTTGGAGAAGCAAATGCAGAATCTCGCTTGACCCTCACTTGTCATTAGAGATTTAATTTCAAAGCAGACAGCCCAGTTTTCTCAGAAAGAAGTGGTCTATGAGGGCGGAGGCAGAGATGCAGGCAGGCTGCTATGGTCACTGGCACTCAAAATAAAAACAAGATGGGTTCTCTATCATCCCATATGAAAGGCCTTCAATCTACTCTTGTAGCCTATTAACAAACATATTTCACAGACATGTTCATAAGAGAAAGGTGCTGCTGTCCAGAATCAATCCCAAGAGCATTTAATACATATAATATGGCCTTTTCTCTTGTGTTGGGGTTTGTAAATTTCTTGTCATTTTAAAAGCAGAAATATATAGCCATAATTCATGCTTTTCTGATATGAATTTTCAGTTAAGTTGTGGTTCTTAAGAAACAAAAGAACTTAAAAATACACACATCAGCAAAATTTGATCATTCTGGGTTCAGAGGAAACACTGAAGTTTTCTTTTTTAAATAAATCTGAGGGGGGTATTCTCAACTAGACCACACTCCGTCCGATTAATTTTGGTTCTGCTGCTGTGAGAGAAAAGAGAGCAAGTGTGAGAAATGCTTGAAAAGAATGCCTGTAAAAAGAAAATTAGCCTGGGGGACTAGGAGAACACTTGGCAATAGAGTCAAAATCAGGACAATCAAACTACAAGGAAACAGTCACGAACCCAGCGTGTATGGTTGCCAATTAACACACACATTGATGAACACGTCAAGGTATAAAAGCACAGAAAGAAAGACATGATTCTTATATAATTATATGGAAAAGGCAGACAAACGTACAATCAATGACCCTCCAGGGTCATTTTAACTCTTAACAGTGTTGTCATGATTCCAAAGCTGGGGAACACATAACAAACAAAAACAGATTATTTTAATTCTATTTTTAAAAAAAATCAATTCAACATATTCCAACACTTCTTCCTCAATCTGAGGACTTAACTCCACGGACACAAACTCATTGTGAAATGATAAAAGTGGCAGAGAACAAAACATGTCCTGTGTCTGTGTCGGGACTTGCATACCTTTAAGGTACAAAAGAAAAAGAAAATGTGACTTAAGCACAAGGAAAAAAAAAAGCACTGCTGCATTCTGTAACACTAACATATGTGTCTATGGGACTAGTCTGACTGGCTTCTAGTGTGACTAAGAGGTTGTCCTTTTCACAGACGGGCAAAAGCACAAAAGCAGGGAAAAAGAATTTGGTTCGCTATCAAATGTTCACACTCTGTCCTAGCATATACCGCAAATTTACCAAAGCCTTGTGTTCATAGACCTCCTGAAATAGGTGACGATATTTTAGTGCAACTTGCCTGTGTGACTGTCACTACTCAGTTTAGCTATCAGGAAATCTACATCTCTAAACCATCTACTGCACACGTTTGTGTGTGCTGTACATGTTTGTAATTGAGGAAGAAAATAAATGAGTGGCTATTTCTGATTTGAGCTTCTTCATGTAAACACTTCCATATAAAAACCTAGAATTAGGCACAGAGTCCCTTCTCTTCATCCCTGCTGTTCAGCATAGGTAGTGGGG
Source organism: Etroplus canarensis (assembly GCA_015106775.1). NCBI lineage: Eukaryota > Metazoa > Chordata > Actinopteri > Cichliformes > Cichlidae > Etroplus > Etroplus canarensis. The sequence goes on along the minus strand of VUQH01042461.1, from coordinate 7,832 downwards.
GGGGTGATAAACTGGCACAAAGTATGAACTAGTGTGTGAAGAGAGGAATACTCTTGCATTCAGAGCTGCAACATTTAAGACCCTACCACTTTAAAATAAACAAAAACACGACTTTGCATGTGTTAGTCCATTGCATTGCACACATTCCCGGATCTTTATAGGTAACTGTAAGTGCATGTGTTCGGGTAACACCTTTACAGACTAAATGACTTCAACATAATGCCTCAAAATCCCCCCAAAACAACCCAAGGCAAACCACATACATGCTACATAGTTGCGTATCACTATGATCACAGACCTGAAAGAAGAGCTAGCCTCTCTTCACACAGGTGGCATACAAAAAAACCTCAAAAACAAACAAAAATAAAAAGGCACACAAGCATGTGCGTACACACACACACACACACACACACACACACACACACACACAAGGGATGCCACGGTCAATCAGTCTTAACATTCCAGGATGCTGTTGACTGCCGCCTCGAGAGCAGAATCTGTGTCAGCAGAAGGGGGTGAGGTGAGCTGAGGGGCATACTGAGGCTGCATTGGGTGGGAGGACAGGTGCTGAGACACCTGAAAGTGCGTTGGGCCTCCTGTTGATGCTGCAAAGGCTGATGGTTTACCTTGGGGGTAACTGTTGGTAGCAATGAGGCTGTTGTTACCGATGCCGCTGGGTTCGTAGAGTTGCTGGGATCTCTTCAGTTCTAGCACACTCTTGTTTTCTAAGTGTGGCGAGTGGAGTCTCCCTGTTGAACCTGGTCCTTCAGGCCCACCCCCTCCTGGGTCTCCATACCCCAGCTGAGAGTCTGTCCTGTATGGTGGCTCCATAGAGCCTCGTTCTGACTCATTCCAATTACAGCTAGATATAGGCTGAGAGGGGGAGGGGTCTTGGAAATGTTTGGATTTCATCCCACAACAAAAGTCCTCCAAGAAGCTGTCTATAAACCATGGAGAGGAGAGGAAAGCATTAAATCAAAGCTTACTCTTAGAAAACAAATATTTGCCCCTAATTCTTACCTGGATCCACTAGTACCATGCGTTTGTCTTGTGTCAAGTTGCTGCGCTCCTCTTGGTTGAAGGTCCTGTCAATCATCACCATTTCTGACGATGGACTGGAACGCTGCAGGGAAGGCACGAGGTGAGCTGTTAGTCCTCTGCATTTCCTAACATGACACACATGCCATCATTAGCTCATGCATGTACCTACCTCAGCTTCCACCATCAGGAGTCGTCTGTATTTGTTGACCATCGCCTGCGTCCTCTTCAACACCTGAGTTGCAACTGCTTCAAATTCCTCATCCACTGGAAATGAACAAAAAAACACTACTAAGATAAAAGAACGTTGATTCTGAAAGTGATTTTTCTTGCAGTTGTTGGGCAAAGTGAATCTAGTTTCATGGCTGTACCTTGTAAGAACTCATCTGGGCTCGGTGGAGCTCCCTGGAACACGTGGTATGGGAGGAGTCTTAGGATTGCATCGTCAATTGAAGTGAATCGACGTCGATCTGTGGTCTGAACTCCAGCATGATCCCTCTTTAACTGCTGTAAAATCCTTTTAAAATAACAAGGGCCAAGCGTGTTCAATGGCTCTCTAATTCAAGGCTTACTACAATTGACTAATAATAGCACAGTCTATGTAAAAAAAACAAACAAAAAACTTACATTTCTCCTTTTGTAAGCGTCGGAAGAGCAGGCCTCTTCTGTACACTGACCTGCACACCAAAAATGTCAGTACAACACTGTTATCTTTCTAGTCAGATCATTCCACCTTAAAAGACATGCAAGGATGTAAAACAAACAGCTAACACACCTCAGCGTTCAGCACAGAATCCTGTTGCATGGGTTTAATTGCTAAAAGAGATAATACACACAATAATCCAACCTTATTAGTTCAAATATTTAGCAGTTTAAATCCAACACTATTATACATTGCAGACATCAAAGCTTCTTTTACCATGGATGCTGCTGATGTGTGCTTGTTTGAGGGCAGGTGATGAGGAATTCTGAAAATTTAAAATGAAAGTTGTGTCAAACAACACAAATGAAGAGAGAGCAAATGAATAAAATGGCACCATCAATTTTACCTGTCTGTAGTCTTGTTGCTGTGTCACATTAGTAGGTAAAGGGGACAAAGCAGTACAGTTCTGGGTTTGAGTCACTAGAAGGCGCTGCACTGGACTAGCTGACGCTTGGCTTTGACTGCAGATCCCCGCCGTAGCTGGGCCAACCAGAGTTAGCCGCCCTGGAGCACACGATGACTGCACAGAAGTGGCACTCGCACAAGAAACTCCCGTCCACATCTGAGTTACACCTCCTCCAACCTGATTCCCACTCACTACTCCCTGATTCAAAATTAACTGACCCCCTGTTGGTGCAGTGAAGTTCGGCCCCGCAACAATCTGCACTGTGTTTTGACTTGTAATTAGGGAATTTGAGTTCGGGTTGAGGGGGCCGTTGTGGATGGTGCTGGATGGAGTGAGCGCCAAAGAGCTAGGTAGAAGGAACTGTCCAGGTGGTATATTAGTCACGGTGGGTGCTTGTTGCTGCTCTAGGGGTGGTTGCACGACAATGGAGCCATTGGCTGTATACTGTCCCGTGGGAGCAGCAGTGTTAGCATTAACTACATTAGCCATGCTGGTAGGAGTGGGCTGAAGACCAAGGCTGTAGACAGTCTGAGAACCCGTTTGGAGGGGTTTAGGCTGGATTGGTCTAACAAGAGTCTGGGTCCCTCCTGGGCCTCTCTGTATGATGATATTCTGAAGGGGGATGTTTTTGAAAGGTAAGCCAACTTGGCCTACCTGCCCTTGGGTGGGAGCAAACACCTGCCCCCCTGTTGTGGTCCCTGCTGGAGCTACAGACACCCCTGGCCTCAGCACAATCTGAGGTGTTCTTTCTAAGCTGCCCAGAGTCATCACCCCACTCCCCACCCCAAATGAACCCAACACCTGGATCGGCTGGGAAGAACCATTGGGCAGTGAGGACATTCCTTGCAGGAACTGGCCTGCAGAGAATGTAGTTGTCGCCGTTGTCACCACACCCACTCCACCTCCAAACCCCCCCGAGACCAGCTGGGAGGAGAAGGGAACAGGAGCCTGCACTAAAGTGGGAGCGGGCTGTGAGTCCAGCAAGGCCTCCTGGGCCAGCGTCTGCTCGGTGATATCGGCCTCCAAGAGAGACTTCTGTAGGATGTCAAAGGGCTGGTCCTCCCCCCCAAGATCCACCCCTCCAGGGGAGGTTCCAGGCCCCAGTTCATCCTCGATAAATGAGAGGCTGCTAGAGAGCTGGAGGCCTGCCCCTGCTGAATCCTCACTAAATTCACCCATTGTTGAAGAGCCATCTTTGAGGCCAGTGTTAGAGCCAGCCTGATGGAAGCATCGAGAGAAGAAAGTGGAGAACTGTTAGTTTATCTCTGGTCAGGACCAATTGGGTTCAAATGACAATTCACTATCAACTTTCCACTCCTAAAGGTGTTCTGATACATTGTCTCCACCCTAAGCAATTCAAAGCACTAAGCAATATTGACATTTCAACTCAAATCCTATTATCTGCATGAGAAAACCCTGTGTTCAATCAGTAATCATAGTATAAAATCTGCTTATGTTTTGGTTGTATCAAGGTAATCATAGGTGTACTCACTGTGTCACTACCAAAGAAGGATCCATCAGAACCATAAGCTGCATTTGTCACATCATCCTCCTCAATCTGCAGAACAAAAGAAAATCAAACCTTGCTCGAAAGACAGTGAATGTAATTGTTTAAATTTTGCATTTATTTAACTTCCCAGAGGAAGTCTTTCATAAAAAAATCTGAATTCTGTGTCACTCACAGACTTGCTGTTACTGCCATGGAGATAGTCATTCAAAGCATCTACATCTCTAAAAATGAAAAAGAAGAAGAAATATTTTAAAAACCAGATCCTTGTCATTTGCATCATTCTGTTTGGTTTTAAAGTTGCTTAACATTTGCTTTGCAATCACTCCCCAGTGAAAGTAACCATTAGACTACTAGCTTCCCTTATTCAATAAAAAATTAAAAATAAGTCTTAAAGACAGTTGTGACTCTGATTTTAATAGTAGATATTTACAAAGGTAAAAATATACAGCTGGACTTAACACATTCTTTTTCACATGACTGTAAACACAAAGCCACAACATTCCCAGGAATGGACATCCAAGCAAATTCACCTCAAGGTCAGACCATGCACTGCTCTGAGAGCTACATGTCAGACTTAACAGGCCTCGGTCAGCGTGTTAAAGTTCAAGACAGTACAATCAGAAATAAACTGAACAAGTACAGCTTGTTTGGAAGGGTTGCCAGGACAAAGCCTCCCCTCTCTCAGAAGAACATGGAAGCACAGCTTAGGTTTGTAAAAACGCATCTAAACAAGCCACAAGAGTTCTGGAACAATGTCCTTTGAACAGATGAGACCAAAGTGGAGACGTGCAACCATAATGCACAGCACTAAATTTGGTGAAAACCAAACAAAGCAGATCAGCACAAATACTTCATATCAACTGTCAAGTGGTAGAGAGGAGGTAATGATTTGGGCTTGTTTTGCAGCCACAAGACCTGGGCACCTTGCAGTCATTGAGCTGACCACAAACTCCTCTGCATACCAAAGTATTCTAGCGTCTAATGTGAGGCCATGTGTCGAACAGCTAAAGCTTGGCCAAAAATCCAGACGTCAACTTGGTTGAAATTTTGTGACGGAACTTAAAGAGAGCTGTGCATAAATGAATGCCCACAAACCTCAACAAATTGAAGCAACGCTGTAAAAAAGAGAGGGGCCAAAATTCCCCCACAATGATATGAGAGACTAATAAAGCCATACAAAAAACAGCTACTTCAAGTTATTGCTGCCAAATGTGGTTCTACAAGCTATTTAACCACGGGGTGTAAGTTTTACACATGACTGCATAGAGTCCCATGAAAACTCTCTCACTTAAGTGCAAGCTACCAGATGAGTTCAAATCTTAGTTCATGCATTCATATAGCTGTGACATACAGATATAATAATGTATTTTTTACCCTAAAATATCCAGAAGACGGCGATCGTCATCATCATCCATGACACCTGAAACATTATGGAGGGACAGCACATGAGTCCACGGGACACACTAAAGGCTAATCACTGAATTGTCAATGGAGTATAACTTCAATCATAACTTGTTTTTGTTTTATTCTTAAGTACCAGTGCTTTGACTTTTAAATGACTGGTATGCTTTTTTGTATAAGCTTCAAGGATATTTCACTCACAGATTTCCAGCAGGAAGCATGGACTCGGTCATTTAACACCCTCTTTCCTGCAATAGGCCGGGCTGCAGGGTGAGAAACTTCATTTAGTAAAACTACATGTGAGATATGGGGCGTGAGACAGCGAGGTATGCGTGACAGAAAGAATGACGAGCATGTGAAACAGGGGTGTGGAAGGGAAGCAAAGCAGGGGACTTATTTGTTATTCAGTACATATGTTAAGGACAGGATGGCCTTCATCCCCTCCTACAAATGCTTAGCTCTGACAGACAAACTCCCACCCATAAACCTCCTCTGCTGCCCCACATTGGTTGTCTTTCCACTCTTCACAGAGTGAAAAAAGGCCATTTGAGTGTAAATAACTCCACCCTGCTACATTTATACCTTGAATAGTTGTTCTGAGTTTCATCTTCACATTGAAAGAGGCTTTATGTTGTCTCAGCCAGCTGTCACTTACTAACTGGGGAATAAACACACTGGCACTTATTTGATCCAACAAAGTAATGATCTGTAAGTCTTTGAATGTCTGCTGTTGCTTTTGTTTTCTGTATCAGAATTTAAACTACAGGCACTTATAGAGCGTGAATAAAATGCTTTATTAACTTAAGGATTTATTTCGTTCTGTGTGTAAAGGTGATTGGTGAAATGTAGGTTTTGTCGTCTGTGCAAAACGCTACAACTGCAAAGCCACAAAATGGCTGTTACCATGCCATAGGCTGTCTTTACAGCAGAGCCACGCTCAGCCTCCATCTTTGGTTGAGGGAGAACAAAGAGCGACGGTGCCGCAGCACTTAACAAAGACTGTATCAGGCTGTTAAAGTGAAAATAAACCCGCTTAAGCAGTTTCAATGATAAATAACCACAGCAAAAACACGACGTTTTCTCCACAGAATGGGCAAAGAGCAGCAAGCCGCCGTGGTTCTGAACTGGCCACGGAACGTGTCGAGGTTTCGAGACGAAACGGAAACCAAACGATACACCGAAGCTTTTGTGAAACAAGTGGTTGCAAATACACGCTGGTGAAATAAAAACAGCCGTTCACACGGGTTTAAGAAGGAACCGAGTCGTTCTATCGAACACAAAGGTGTACGAACGACCACTTGACATTCTACGGTAAATCCGAGGGCTGGTTTAAGTAATGGGCGTTCGTGGCATAAGATTTGCAAGCGTAACGCCGATTTTGATCAAACAATGGAGCGTTTATCAATACGTTTTGGGCTTTTTTTTTTGGTCCAATTTCGAGCTAAAATCTATCGCAGCACCCGCGCTTCCACGCAAATCCAAGCCGCGCGGAAAGCAGCGCAGCCGCCGCCGCCGCCGCGCAGGAAACAACGGCTAACGGCCGAGCTCGCAAGTTTTATTTCCAAAAATAGCGCAAATCGGCAGAGAGCGATAATCGCATTCAAGCAGCACAAAACGCCCGTCGTCGCTGACGCGCTCCGTCTCTCTCTCTGCTGGGGGAGGCTTTCATTTGTCCTGCATGTGGCTCGTCTGCCAGCACGAAAAAACGTCACATTTTTTCGCCTCGACATGACCGAACCGACGCGTTTCCACGCGGGAGTTCGCCAGGCAGCCCAGTCGTTGCGCTCGGCTCGGCGGCTCCGCCACATTTGTTTCTTTGTTTTTTTTTTTGTTTTTTTTTAACCGTAAACCGGACGGCCTGCGCCGCTTAGCTAGCCGCGGCGGCGGCGGCGACGACGCCTATCCTGAAAGCTGGAATCCGTCGAAAACGCTGAAACCCGCGACGAGCCATAAATATTTACCCCGATTAGCATAACATAAAGACGACTCGCAGAGGCGAACCCTTTTACTCCTGTCTCACTCCTTCTTGAAACCCAATATCTCCATTTGGCAACTTTTAATTTGCTCCCCCCTCCTTCTCCTCCTCCTCCTTCTCCCTCTCCCACTCATATATTTTTCTCACTGTCCCTGCTCTGTCTCGGATAGATTTTTCTCTCCGCTCAAACTCTCTTCCCTCCCTGAAGGAAGGGAGGAAGGAGGTTGTGTGTGTTTTTTCCTTGAAATTTTTATCACAAAATTATAATACACTCAAAGGGAAACTCACCGTCATGAAAAAGCAGTGCCTTGTCAACGGGGTTTCCTCGCCATCACCGCACGGGTTGTTGGGGTAGTGCACACAGCGAAAATCACCAGTCCCCGAAGGCTGCATGCGGCTCCGTGCATTTGAATACGAACTATGAAAACAACGGCAAATAAGTAATAAACAAAAAAATTTTTTTTGGAATTAGGAAAATTATTGTGACACGCGGCGCTGCCCCTTCTTTTTTAAAAAAGCGGATAAATGTTACTACAGTTAATCATTACCAACGATAGAGGGCGGGCCTCCGTGCGCGCCACACCTGGATGTTTCTCAGGTACTTTTACCTGCTAATGAAGAGGTACACACACCACACGAAGGAGTGCGGACGCTCGCGTTAAAAGCACACTTGGTAGAAGCTGAAGTGCTGATTTGCACTGTATTCTCCACCAAGGGGATCGCCACAGTGGATTAATCCGCATTCTGTAATTTTGACAGAGGTTTTTTTTTTTTTTTTTTTTTTTTTTGCCTGGAAACC
>VUQH01042460.1:0-15813 GCA_015106775.1 Etroplus canarensis | reverse complement strand
GATAGCACAGAGGCACTAATCATACCAGCACAGGAACAAGCTCTGAGCACAAGATCCATAGAGGCTAAGGTCTATCACACCAGGCAAGACCCCAGGTGCAGGCTGTGTAAAGATGCCCCTGAGACAATCCAGCACGTAACAGCAGGGTGCAAGATGCTAGCAGGCAAGGCATACATGGAACGCCATAACCAAGTGGCCGGCACAGTATACAGAAACATCTGTGCCGAGTATAGCTTGGAAGTCCCAAGGTCAAAATGGGAGACGCCCCCTAGGGTGGTGGAGAATGGCCGAGCTAAGATCCTGTGGGACTTCCAGATACAGACGGACAAAATGGTGGCGGCTAACCAACAGGACATAGTGGCGGTAGACAAGCGGAAGAAGATACTGCTCAGGACCCTCAAGCTCCCAGGCCTCTGGTAGAGGACCTGAGCTTGAAGGGTAGACCGCCTGAAGGGGCGAGAGGGGATTTATATATATATATATATTAGATTAATTGAGTCATATCTGTAAAGTTTGAAAATACTGACACAGAAGGAAGGAAAGAGCTGATGGGAACGTTTCTAATCACCTGTGATTCACTAGAATGCCAACATCTAGTGGAGAGGAAGGGAACTGTAGTCTCTGTCAGAAGGTCCTACCACTGAGCAAGGATTTGATATTTGCTCCCAGTAGTTATAATCTACATGTTTTTGGATGGTTTAGGTTAGGATTATATCAATTTCAGAGCTTGAGTTATACACAAGCTTATCTGATTTGAATGTTAGAGTAAGTCTGGTGTACTAAAATGGAGTGAAAAGAGAGGATTTGAATTGAACTGATTTGAAATGGAAAGCAAAGATTCACCACTGCTCCCATTCAACATCAGGCTTCAGGATGCACCCAAGACATCTATCCATCTATTCATCTATCTATCCATCTATCCATCTATCTATCAACATGCCTGCCTCTGACTCCATTTCACCTTATCCCTTGCATCCTCTTCCCTCACACCAACCCTCTGCATGTCCTCCTTCACTACATCCATGAATCTTCTCTGTGGTCTTCCTCTTCTCCTCCTGCCTGGCAGCTCCATCTTCAGCATAATTTGTCCAAAATATCCACTATCCCTTCTCTGAACGTGTCCAAACCACCTCAACTTTGATTTTCCGACTTTATCGCCAAACTTCTCAACATGAGCTGTCCCTCTGATGGACTCATTTCTAATCCTGTCCATCCTGGTCACTCCCAGCAAAAAAAAATCTCAACATCTTCAATTCTTCCACCTCCAGCTCCACTTCCTGTTTTGTTGTCGGTGTGTTAGTGTCACCATATCCAAACCATGATAGCAGGTTTCACAACTGTCTTGTAAACCTTTCCTTTCACTCTTGCTGCTATCCTTCTGTCACAAAGCACCTCTGACACTGTCTGTTACTTACTCCCAGGTATTTAAACTCATCCACCACCAGAACCTCTGCACCTTGTATATATATATATATATATATATATATATATATGTATATGCTTTTGTTACCACAGCCCTTGGTATTTCTCAAGCTTCTCGTGTTCCTTCTTTATGATGTCACTATCACTTGGAATTGATACATCTCTCACGACAGCTTTCTTCCTCTGCTTGTCCAAGACTACTATGTCTGGTTGGGTAGCCATCACCAGTTTATCCGTTTGTATCTGGAAATCTTCTTTGGAGGTGTGTCCCATTTTAACCTTGGGTCTTCCAGGCCATACTCGACAAAGATGTTCCTGGCTTGGTGCTGTCCAGCTATTCATGTTTGCATTTCTTTCCTGTACGTCTGCCACTGTGCTGGTTATTGGATCCTGCTCAGGGAGATTGCTATGGTCTACTCTTAGATCCACTAGCCACTTAGCATTGCTGTTATGTGTTGCAGCTTTAGTATTGTTGTTCTCATGTTGTTCCCCTGCCACTGAGAGTACATCTTGGATGATTGAGTGTAGAACATCTGGTTTATTCTCCTAGCTTCGATTTCTCTTATGCACCTCTTCAAGTGGCTAGCCAAGGCTATGAGTCAGCTTCCCTTTCTTCATCACCCCTTTCTGCAGTTCTGATAGTTGGCTCACTTTCCTCCATGCTGCTTTGATCTTTGTCTCTAGCCTTCTTTTCCATGGAGGGTATTGTTCCTTGTGACTGGTATCTTGTAGCCAAGGATCTCAAGGATCACTACTGCTGTGGTATATATCAACTAGTTGGTTTCAGTGATGGTCTTAATAGGAATTGTCTGAAATGCTGCATTCACATCTCCTAGCAGACTTTCAGATGGTACTTCACATCGTCTTGGTAATCGGCTTCGGACGGTCCAGGTTTCTAACTTAGCCATGATCCTCTCTTTCAGGTCAACTGCTCTTGCATTCAGGATGCAAATTGTTCTTGGGGCTTGGTACCCAATCTTGGAGTGTGGGGGATGGCGTCTTGGCTCCCCCTTGCCGTAGCATTTCTGTTGTACCTCGTCAGTCTCTAGCTGTGATAGCAGTTGCTTCTTGTTGGAACACTGATTTACTAGTTGTTTCGATGTTAGCTTAAATGTTGGATTTCGAAGAATCGATAGGTCCCACATCCTCTTCATGTAACCTCTTTCAAAAGAGTTATATGGATAGTAGCATTCCAACAGTTCCCTATTCTCATCTCTGTCCACTCATGCCTTATCCTTGTCCCTTTTCCGGTAGCCGACTTTTCACCAGATTGACCTCATTCCCCAACAACTGGCACAGACCTTGTTAATCTGGGTGATGTCTGAGCCGGCGTGACTCTCTTAGTACTTGTATCACTCGTGTCCAAGTTAGGCGGGTAACGTGAGGGGGTCTTTCCTAAGGGCCCCTACTGGAGGTAAGCCACAGCCGGAATTTGAACCCTTATAGTCCTTATATTATAAACAGTATCTGTATATAGATATATTATATATGTATTATATATATTATATTCAGTATATGTATGAACATCCCCTAACATCCCCCAATTTCTTATCTGCACATCTTTTTTGGGAAATGCAAAAAACCTTATGGAAATCCTTCTCTATTATCATTGTTCTCCTCAAAGCAAAAGATACTGTTTGACCTACAAACAACATGTAGGTCTGGCATGCAAAAACTTGGGTGACATTTGCATGACAAAACATAAAGCCTGGCCCTGGCTCTCGTGTAGTATTAGTAGAACCCAGATGAAGAATTGCTATTTCAATTTATACTTGTGTGTTCATGTTGCTGTCCACACCATCCAATGCTTGTCGTAACTGTAATGTGTTGAACCATTAAGATTTCCCATTCAATGAAATGAAAGCGTCTAGACCAATGTTATTATAGTTAACTAAAACTAAACAAAGAACTAAAAATAACTAAACTAAAAAAATAATTTTAGTTCAATGAAATAAAAATAAAAACTAGACTACTGAGAAAACTAAAAACTAAATGACATTGTGGGCCTAGGAAACTAACTAATATATATACACGACCAGTCAAAAGTTTGGACACACTTGGCCACAGTGGAGTATGGCCAAGCATGTCCAGACTCTTGACTCGTAGTGTATATTTGTGGATGACACAGCAAACTGTGTTCACAGACCCCCATTTCTGAAAGGTTTCCTGAGCCCATGCAGTGATTTCCATGACAGACTTAGGCCTGTTTGCAATGCAGTACAGTCTGAAGGCTAAAAGATCACAAGCATCCAGTATTGGTTTTTGGCTGTGTCCCTTGCACACATAGATAGCTCTAGAACCCCTGATTTTTTTTTTTTTTTGATGATATTGATGTACTGGAGATGATGGAAAATTCTATGTCTTTCCATTTTTACAATGAGGAACATATTTCTAAAATTGCCTCAAAATTTGTAAGCGCAGTTTCTGGCAGATTGCTGAACCTCTGCCCATCTTTACTTCTGAGAGACTCTCTCTCTCTCTAAGGTGCTTGTTTTATACCCGATCACATTACAGCCCATTGCCAATTGTTCTTGTTAGTTTCAACATGTTCCTGAAGCTGTTTCTTTTGAAACACCACTTACTTTTCCAGCCTTACACTTGGCTTGGATACGCTTGGCCCTGGTTCGATCCCAGGTGGGGACACAAGCCCCTCTCACCATGGAGGGTTGCGTCAGGAAGGACATCTGGTGTAAAACCTCTGCTAAATACCAATGCGGATTAATCTGCTGTGGTGACCCCTTGGGGAGAATACAAGCGCTTTGGTGCGTCTCTTTATTGAGACTCAGGGTGTCTACATGATTTTGAGTCATCTGCCTACACAAAGTGTTGTTTTTGTATTGTAATTACTGATCTAAACATCTTAAATCTTACCCTGAAATATACCATCCATATTATAATAATTAAGAAAACTAAAACAAAATAAACTAAAACTCAACCTCTTCAAACAATAAAAACTAAACTAAAACGAGCAAATCCACTCTGGAAACTAACTGAAACGAAACTGAATTCAAAACAAAAACTCAAAATGAAATAAAAACCAAAACTAATTAGAAATTATAAAACTATAATAACTTTGGTCCAGACTAACCCCAGAAAACCATTCCCACTGCATCACCCCTCCTCCACCAAACTTTACATTTGCCACAGTGCAGTCCATCAGGCAGCCAGATGGAGAAGTGGGTTTCTTCCCTCCACAGAATATGTTTCCAATATGTTGCACACTCATTTGCTAATGAGCTATCTTCCACCAGTTGTTAACCAATGAACATGAACCTTCCACTGCTCCCTTGTATTCTTACCAAGGCGTCGCCACAGTGGATTAAGCCACATTGGTAATTTAGCAGAGGTTTTACATCAGATGCCCTTCCTGACGCAACTGAGAGGGGCTTGTGTCACCACTTGGAATTGAACCAGGAACCTTTATCCTGTGAAGCAAATGTGTAAACCACTACACTACAGGGACACTTGTTAACCAATGAGCATACCTTTACTAAAATACCCATACCCATGCTCCTTTCTGAAAAAAAAGACAGAAATTTACAAAACTGACAACATTTTATTCATTGTGCACTGAGGGAATGAGCCAATAAACTCATCAAGAAAGTGTTTACAGAGGTCAAATCTGAGGATTGAACAAAAAACCCAGAGTTTCAATAATCTCAGGTTTAACAAAATAAGAGCTTTAGCAAAACACACTTCCTGGAACAGGGCCCTGAAAGCTACGTCCACCATTTACACTGGTCTATGAGTGCTACAAAATGCGAGTCAGCATAAACTGCTTTACTTTTTAAAATGCATGGCAACATAAAATGCAACTTTTCAAAACAGATCAGCAACTACCAGCAAACACACAAACTACTTCTGTAAAGTTTGGATCACAATCTGGCTGCTATGGAGACTGATTCTCTCAAATACCCTCGAGAAGATAACGAGCTGGTCAGGCGTCCCATGAGCAGAGCAACAACGACATTGTTCCTCCTGAATCTGAGGGTAATAGATGGACTCTCCTCTCCAACATCCCGGCACAGACATTTCCAAGAAGCTGAGGAGTGTCATGCCCTGAAACCTCCTGTGTAATATCTCAATAATATCTCAATTCATGTTACAATTCATCAGACAAGGGTTGCTGATGTTAACTGGCTATTTCATTTAAAACAAACTGGATTAAAATGACTTTGTGTTTGTCAAGGGTTTCATACTTGGCAGTTTAGTGCAGGCCAAACTGGGTAGTTAACAGCAATGTGGTTTACATTTACATTTTGGCTCTAAGATGGACTGGCGACCTGTTCAGAGTGTACCCTGCCTTTCTCCCTATGACAGCAGGGATAGGCTCCAGCAGGACTTATGTGGTGACCCTACTACTGAAGCAGTTTGATATCATCTTGTCAGAGAACAGAACAAAAGGCAGCCGACATCTAAAAAAAATTTTTTTAGAATGTCCTTCACTAACCACGAAGAACTATTTTTAAAAACTATTTAAAGAAATAATAAGAAATCTTAGCTTTGCTGCACCTATTACAGCTTTTCCCTTGCAAAAAAAACCCCACTTTTGGATGTACTGTAGGATAAAGTAAAACGTGCTTTCAACCAAATTACCAATGTATTTTCCTCTCTGAACCTGCAGTTTTCTTTTTTATTTCCCACCATTTTTCTGCTTTATATTTGTAGCTCACGCTTACATTTACATTATCTTGATGACATCAAAGAACTATTTGCTGCGTGTAACAGAACAAAATGCAGAGTAGAATGCAAAGCAGTAACAATGGATACAGACACATCAGGACAAAAATACTTTCTCACATTCACAAGGATGTTTTGGAAAACATGGTTTTGTTTTTTTTTGCATACACAAATATATTTAAAGAAAGCATTAAGTAGTTTTTAATTTTGGCACATTTTGGCACATTTCCCCGAGTATCTTTTTCTGTTGCAGCATCATGATGGGGAGGATTATGCTATGTGTCATTTGTCTTTAAGGCTAGTTTAAAAAAAAAAACAAAACATGCATAACACTACTCATCACTGTATTATAATGAAGCTCGAACTATTTACAGATTACAATGTATGTTCAAATTGACTGTAGATAAAATCTTGGCATAGACTAAAGACTGAAAACATCCTGAGCACCATCTCCACAGTGTGTGAGTGTGTGTGTGTGTGTGTGTGTGTGAGTGTGTGTTAGTTATTTTTAATACAGCAGTCAGTCTGGAGGACAGCACTCATATCTTGCATGCCCACCTGTCATTGTTTGTCAGAATATGTATGCCATGATTGTTTTTTTGTTTCATATACATTTTATATACATATATATGTGCGCGTGTGTGCATGCAAACTAAAAATAATCAGATGATTTTCAATTAATGATCTACATTTTTGCATAGAGGACTATTGTCAGCAACTGCCATGCTTCTGCATGGTATGGGTGCTCCAAGTTAATCATTTTATAAGGCTAACTTATCAGTAAAAACCCTTTTGCAATTGCTTTGTACAGCTGGAAACAGTTGTAACAAAGGGAGCATGACATTCTTTGGTTTAGCATCTTTAGCGTCAACAGTTGTTTGTTTACAGGCTCGACAGGGCCAGAGTGAACGAACTTTCTTTAGAGACCTGTTATTCTATTGTTGTGTTCAGAAAAGAAGGGTATTCAGTGTGAGAAATTGTGAAAGATGTTAACAGACGAGAAACAGAAAAAGCGGTGGGAGGGCCAGATGCACAACTGTGTAAGAAGACAAATATCTGAGACCTGAGAATATCAAATATCTGACAAACATCTGAGAATGTGTAGCCTCACATGTCCTCAGCTGGCAGCTGCACTAAATAGTACCCATCACACATCAGTGTCAGCAATAACAGTGAAGAGGCAACTTCGTGATTCTGGACTTCATGGCAGAATTGTCAAGTAAAATCCATATCTCAGACTGGCCAATAAAAAGAAAAGACTGAGATGGACAAAAGAGCACAGACATTGGACACTGGAGGACTGGAAGAATGTTTTGTGGAGTCTGAGTTTGAGGTCTTTGGATTAAAAAAAGAACATTTATGAGAAGCATAACAACAGAAAACATGCAAGAAGAGTGCTTAATACCATCAGTCAGGCATGGTGGAGGCAGTGTGATGGCCCGGGGGTGCTTTGGAGGTGATAACAAAGGAGATTTGACAGAGGGGAAGGGACCCTGAGGAAGGAAAGCTATCACAAGATTTTGTGAAGCAATTTCACATCCTGTGTACAGCACTTGATTTGGGTCAGTTTCATCCTACAACAGGATAATGATGCAAAACACACCTCCAAAACGTGTCAGCAATTTTCAAAGAAGAGAGCGCAGACCTCCGCCAAGCAGCTTGAGCCTTTCATCTCTCTACAACTCTCGTGCGCATGCATGCACACACACACACTTTCTCGTGGTCATGATATGTGGGGATAGTTAATCACCTCTTCCTTTTATGATGCAAAATCCATAAAAAAAAGCCAAATCTGTTCATAAATTTTTGAGTTATTTTGCACACAGACAGACAAACGCCAATGAAAACATATACCGCCGCCATCTTGGCGAAGGTCAATAAGCAGTATGCTGCCAGAATGGTGACTGTAGTGAAGTGGTCAGCTCAGTCTCGAGAAATGAACCCTATTCAGCTGTTGTGTGAGCAGCTTGACAGTAAGGTACAGAAGAAGACTCCATCAAGCCAGTCCATTTAGTGGGAGATACTCCAGGAGGCACGGGGTGAAAAACTGATCTGATTAACTTGAAAAAAGTGACAGCTGAACTGAATCCACAAGTATTAGGCAAGCTGTCTTTTTCAGGATTAGTTTTGTCATTTAACAGCAGAGCTCTTGGTCAATTCACAATGTTAATAAACCTCAAACCTGAATATTTCAAGAATTAAAAGTGAGGTTTTGGCTTTTGTATGTTAATATCTGTGTCTGTACAAGTATTAGATGACTATTAGTGTGCAGAGTTATTGTGCAACTCAAAAAAACCCAAAAATATTCAATCTCACTTGTTAATTTTCATCTGTTGATGTGAGAATAATAAAACAACTCACCAATATAGCCACCCTGCTTTTCAATAACTCTCAAAAGTCTTTCCTTCCGTGGAGTCTGTCACTTTGTTGATCTCTTGGCCATCAACTTTTGGTGCAGCAGCAACCACAGCCTCCCAGACTCTGTTCAGAGAGGTGTACTGTTTTCCTTCACTGTACATCTCACGTTTAAGAAGGGCCCGCAAGTTCTCAACAGGGTTTGGGTCAGGTGGGGACTTTGATGCATCAAATGGAGCATTGTCCTGCATAAAAATCATGTTTTTCCTGGACCACTGTGTGAAAAGAGTGTCTCCTAGAAAGTGGCAGGAGGTTTGGGAGTTGAGTTTGAGTCCATGTTCAACCTGAAAAGGTCCAACAAGCTCATCTTTAACACTTCCAGCCCATACCAGTACCCCACCTCCACCTTGCTGGCATCTGAGTTGGAGTGGAGCTCTATGTCCATTGCTGATCCAGCCACAGGTCCATCCATCTGGTCCATTAAGAGTCACTCATCTTTTCAGTCCAGACTGTGAAAAATCTGTCTTCACACAGTTCTTGGCCCAGTGTTGGCCTTTCAACTTACAGTTGAAACCAGAAGTTTACAGACACTGTGTAAAAAGACACACAAACAATTTTTCTCACTGTCTGAAATTAAATCAGACTAAATTTCTCCTGTTTAAGTTCAGTTAGGATTGTCGAAATTATTTCTATTTCCAAAATGCTGAAAAAATGAGAGAGAGAATATTTTGTAGAGATTTTTATTACTTTCTTCGAAGTCAGAAGTTTCCATACATTTCCTTAGTATTTGGTAGCATTGCCTTTAAATTCTATGACTTGGGTCAAACATTTTGGGTTTGAGATGTTGCTTCAATATTTCCACATAATGTTCTTTCATGATGCCATCTATTTTATGAAGTGCACCAGTTCCTCCTGCAGCAAAACAGGCCCACAGCATGATGCTGCCACCCCCATACTTCACAGTTGGGATGGTGTTCTCAGGTTTACAAGCTTCCAAATGTAACAGTTCCACTTTAGTTTCATCAGATCATAGGACATGTCTCCAAAAATTAGGATCTTTGTCCCTGTGTGCTTTTGCAAACTGGAATCTGGCTTTTTTATGTTGCTTTTGGAGTAAAGGCTTCTTCCTGGCTGAGTGGCCTTTCAGCCCATGTCGGTACAGGACTCGTTTGACTGTGGATAATGATACACTCTTACCAGCTTCGGCCATCATCTCCATTTCTCTTCCTATCTTCAACATGGTAGAACACTTTGAATCCACCTCTGATGTTCCTGGCCTTGCTTCCCCTTCCACCTGGTTTCTTGCACACACAATATATCTACCTTCCTTCTCTCCATCATATCAGCAGCTCTCTCCCTCTACCAGTCATAGTCCCTACATTTAATGTCCCTACCTCCTTTATCTTCGGCCAACAGTAGCATAGTTTGCACTGGCAACATGTTGTCATCAGTAATATCAACATGCTTTTAATGTTTTCTTCAAACTTTAAAACACCAGGGTGGTTTTAATTCCATTGCAGCAATTTTCAATTCAGTTTATTTCAGTTTTATTTATATAGCGCCAGTTCACAGCAAAAGTCTTTACACTGTACGGCAAAGACCCTATATTACTAGTGAGAAAACCTCAACAAACAGACGATCCCCTATGAGCAAGCACTTAATGACTGTTGGAAGGAAGAACTCCCTTTTAAGGGAAGAGACCTCCAGCAGAAACAGGCTCAGGGAGGGACAGCCATTTGAGTCCTTCAGATAATCCATGAAGTTACATTTTGTACGTACGGCTCCTGGGAAGGATCAGAGTTTTAAAGAATTTGTTTCAGCGTGTGTAGTCTGTGCAGCTCCTAAGAATAAACATCAGAATCAAACAGATGTTACCGGCTTGCTTGGTATCAGGATGCAAAGTCAGATGACTTTATGTATTCATGTGTATTGCAGACACTTATCGCTTTGTCAAGGCAATGACGTCTTTTAACCCTATAAAGAGTGTTAGATTTGGGGACTCGGGGGCTGTCTCTGAATGAGACTTGAAATGTTATATCTGTTAACTGAATAAACGAGAGTACCCTGGGATCGGCACTGTCAGGCTTGCCTCTTTTTCTCCACAACACCGTCTGCCTCGACTGATTGGGGGTGATGGGAAAGAAAAGAGATAAAAGAGAGCAACGAGAGACACTGACGATGAGAGAGGACAACATTTAATGACATGCAGCAGTAGCAAATAAATGAACAGGGAGTGAAAAAAGGTGGGTGGAGAAGAAATGCCCAGCACATAAGGAGCTTCCCAGCAGCCTAAACCTGTTGCAGCATAACTAAGCCTATGAGCTTTATCAAGAATTAAAGTTTTAAGCTAAAGCAATGAAGATGATCCAGGACTACCTCTAAATTGCAGGAAATCATCCTTCTTTATATGGTGTCTATGTTAGATGCTAGTATTTTGAATTGTCGGGAAAGCATTTACAGGAAAGAGAAAATGTTTGTTTCCTTTTTAGAATTATTTTTATTTTATTTCCCTACATTTGCATAAGCAGCAAACAGGGATAGCCAATAAGTAGTTGTGTCCACTGACACATGTAGTCCACACTGCAGCCACGTGATGGAGAGGATCGTACTGCTTGTCATATATGTGTCAGGTCAGTGAATTCTTTGATGTCTAAAAGTGTTTTTTTAATATTTCAAAAAAGATAAATCAGATAAAAGTTGATAGAAAAAATATTAGAAAAACTTACAGGTTACAATCTATGTTTAGTGCATCATAACTGAATAATTAAAAGTATAAAATGCACTAAAATAAACTTAGATGTCAGTACTGAGTTGATGTTTATCTCACAGGGTGGCACATCTGCGCCTGCCTTCCCCGTCTGTACCACTATGTTAATGATGCAAAGAACTGGACTGAAGCTCAGACCTACTGCAGACAGACATACACAGACCTGGCCACCATTCAAAACACTGAAGAAACAAATCACCTTATCAACACACTTTCATCTGCTGGTCACACTTCTAATGTATGGATTGGTCTGTACAGTCCAATTAACTGGAAGTGGTCTGATGGGTTCAAGAGGAGTGGGGCTGAGTATAGAAACTGGACAACCACCAACAATGAACCAAATTTTCACCAAGGCTCTGAGCTTTGTGTGTGCACTGGAGATGAAGGAGAATGGTGGGATGAACGATGTTCAAAAGAACATCCATTTATTTGCAACAATAGTAAGTACAGAGCAATGCATGTTCTGTTATATGTATAAATTCATAATTCAGGTTGGTAATTTTCTTTCATGCTCAAACTCTAACTGCAGGAACACAACTGGACCCTGAGTTTGTTCTTGTGAATTTAAGTATGAATTACAGCAATGCTCAGAGGTACTGCAGGGAGAACTTCACAGACATGGCCACTGTGAGGAATGACTCAGAGAATCAGAAGGTCAAGAATTTGGTGCCAAGTGGAGACTATGCATGGATCGGTCTGTTTAGAAATGAGGTTTTTTGGTCTGATCAGAGCAGGTATTTCTACCTCAACTATGCTAGCGTTTATAACCCAATTGGCTCAGATAAAGTCCTTTGTGGAGTTTCATCTTCATCAGGAAAATGGAAGTTTTTGTCCTGTGAAACAAGCTTATCATTTGTCTGCTACACCATCCCTCCACCAGGTGAGTTCTACTAAGCTTCAGTGTAGATGGTTCCCAAAATGTGGGCTGGGGTCTTACTAAGGAAAAGTTAAAAAAAAAAAACAAAAATGTAATCAAAATGATTATTGTATCTAGTTTTTTAACTTTCAGATTCACAAAAAATAAAATGTTATTCTTTCTGTAATATTAATGATGAAATGTAACATTTCTACAGCATGTCAGAAAAAGTTTGTAAAAAAAAGCATTACAGTAGCTGATGTTAAAAATACTGTTAAAAAAAAAGTGTAGTGTCACTCATGATCAATTTGTATTTAATGCCAGAGAATGTATATTATTTATAATAACACTGTAATTATAATTTTATTAATAACTTCTCTTCCATTTCATCACCAGTAAAGAAGCAGGTAGTTAAGCTGAGACTGAAGCTTGAGGACTCCTCTGTGGATATGAGTGACCCTGCTGTGAGAGCAGAGCTCCTGAAACAGGCAAGTCTTGAGTTTCAATGGTTACAAATTCTGGACACATTTTGAAAGCTATCCTCTACCA
Source organism: Etroplus canarensis (assembly GCA_015106775.1). NCBI lineage: Eukaryota > Metazoa > Chordata > Actinopteri > Cichliformes > Cichlidae > Etroplus > Etroplus canarensis. Next base: position 3,184 of record VUQH01042460.1, on the reverse strand, counting down.
AACATGAGATTTGAGAGTTTTAAAAATGAGTAAGTTAGCAGATATTAACATCTGGTAGGTCAGTGTCAGAGTATTTAAAATATGCTTTATGTTTAAGAAATTGATGAATAATGATGAATAGCAGCCAGTTATAATCAGGAGCACCCAGGGCACGGGGACAGATTTATGCTCTGTGGGAGGGTATTGAAGATACACAGGCATGGATATATTGATACATTTTTTGTGTGTGGTGATCAATAAACAGTCACATGTGTGTCGTCCAGTTCCAGGAGCGACTGAAGCAGGGAGGACTGAGTGGAGTCACTCTGAAGTGGAGAGGGCAGCCGGATGGAGAAGTTTTCCATAAGGAGAAAAAAAAGGAAAAAGACTGACAGCTGTAATATCAATCTCACCTCAGTAACACAGACATGTTAATATCTGCTGTTACCCACAATGCATTACATTACAGAATAACTTTTTAAAGAAAATGATTTCCTTTTGAATCTTCAACATTACTGTCTGTAAAATGAACATGATGTATGTGTGAACACAAAGTGCATGTTGGAAGAGCTTCTCAAACTCCTGTGATTTAAAGCACAGGACAAAGGAATAACTGAGCAAGTTGCAGCTGAAAGTTTGCATTTTGTTTTGCTGAGGCTCAGTATGTATTTGCATGGCACAGATATTCTTTCTAATAGCGCATGTCGACTGACACATTTCCTCCATTCAGTTACAGCTGAATGCACTGCAATAACAGCTTCTCACTGGTTTTGTTTGTTGTTGAAATTTCACTTGCAGCACTCACAAAAACAACTTTGCATTATTAAAATACTGTAATTACTGTACACTGAAGAAATTAAAGGCATTTTATGTCTATTTGCTCTTGATTTTCTCTGAGCTCGTCAGAGTGATTCATATTTGTATTTGCCTTGTGACCTTTCTGGTCCCTGGTCATGGGCTCCGACTGACAATTTCAGTCAAACAGGGCCAATTTTAAAATCAAAATAAATAAATGTGTAGATTTAAATGTGTAGATTTCAATCTATTTATTTTTCTAACTGTAACTTCATACAGGATGTCTATTGCATACTTAATATCTATTTGTATACTTAATCATTAGATGGTGTTCACTACAGTAATAATCTTTTTATGTTGGCCTGGTTGGAGGCTGTTTCCAGCACCTTCTAGACTTCATGGTAATTTAGACTATTAACACACTGACTCTGTGGAGGAAATGGACAGATACACTGTCAGATGCTTGCTGTTCTTTCAGCCTAACTAAAGAATACAGAACAGAAAATAGAACCCAGTTGAACAAGATGAAAAAACAAACAAACAGGTGAAGAAACCAGTCGGTGTTGCATGACACTGTAATGAGATGATCACAGGTCCAGAAACATATGTTGGAGTTGCTGACTTGAGTCACATCTGTATGTTTAAACATGCTCCAACTGACATACAAGGAAGAAAACAGCTGAGTTCAAATGGTAAGGTTGCTTATCACCTGTGATTCACTGTAGAACACCCCCATCTAGTGGAAAGGATGGGGAACTGTAGTCTCTGTCAGAAGGTTCTTACCACTGGGTGAAGATTTGAATGAAGTTATTGCTTCAACCAGCACTCAAACTTTATTTCTATTTTTGAAGCAACTGATATTTTCTCTTAGTAAAGTTGAAATCCACATGTTGCTGCAGGGTGGTTTAGGTCAAGATTTTGTCAGTTTCAGAGCTTGCACCTAAGGATCTGCCTTCATGCATTTGCAATCAGTAAGATGTGTTTCCTTATCTTTCAGACTGCTCAAAGTGCTTTAACTACAAGTCATATTTTAACAAAACATCCTAATTATTTCACTGGCCAATTTAAAATCACCAAATAACTTAATATGATATATACCCCAGATGCCAACCGTCTCTGAGTCAAGGAGGGGACCTAAGGGTGCATCTTTCACCATCTTGCAATGCTGTGATTGCAGCAGTTACCCAGCTCTCTGTGAATGGTACTCATGGCCTTTGATCGGTGGTTGTTTGATCGGTGGTTGCTTGATCGGTGGTTGCTTGATCGATGGTCATGAGAATTTGCATTTATAAGGTTGGAGAGTCCTGCAGTCAGTTGAGACTGAAGAAGTAACTTGGATGAGTGATGAGATGTTTCTCCCACAGAAAACTTTATGTCCAGATGAACAGAATCAACTTTTGAGGTTTTACTTACCTGGATGATTGAGCATGCATCAAAACGTTAATATGATATGTAGCTTGTTCTTGTGATGCCATGATTAGTGCCTCGGTGCTGTCTTTCAGTCAGTTTTTGTCCAGTAGGATTTTTCGACATCAAGCACTTCTTCTGTCTGGTAGACGCTGTGCAGGGGCCTGTCCTTCAATGATGGTTCCTGTTCTTGCTCCGTTTCAAGTGGACAAGTGGTCTTCATCTTTTTCTCCTGCCTGGTAGCTCACTCTTCAACATCCATTGTACAATGCATCCAATGTCCCTCCTCTGAACATGTCCAAACCATCTCAGCCTTGCCTCTCTGACTTTATCTACAAACTTCTTCACCTTCTAATCCCGTCCACCTCCTGTCTTTTTTGTCAGTGTCACCATCTCCAAACCATGCATCATAGCATGTTTCACTATCTCCTTGTAAACCTTCCCCTTCACTCTTGCTGCTATCCTTCTGTCACAATGCACCCCTGACACATTCTCCACCCATTCCACCCTGCCTGCACCCTCTTCTTCACCTTTCTTGTGCTCTGTCCATTGCTTTGGATGGTTGAGTATAGGTATTTAAACTCATCTACCTTTATTACCTCTACTCCTTGCATCTTCATTTTTCCACATGCTTCCCTCTCATTTATGAACATGTACTCGGTCTTGCTTCTGACTTTCACTCCTCATCCCTCCAGTGTATACCTCCACCTGCTCCCACTACATCAGAGTCCACGGAGACTCCTGCCTGACCTCATCTATCAACATGTCCATCACCATTGCAAACAAGAAGGGGCTCAGAGCTGATCCCTGATGTAATCCCACCCCCACCTTGAACCCATCTGTCACTCCTACTGCACACCTCACCACTGTCTCACTGTCCTCATACATGTCCTGCACCACCTTCACATACTTCTCTGCCACTCCTGACTTCCTCATGCAATTCCACAGTTCCTCTCTTGGCACCCTATCATATGCTTTCTCAAGATCCACAAAGACACAGTGC
>VUQH01042458.1:0-10455 GCA_015106775.1 Etroplus canarensis | reverse complement strand
TGCTCACATTAAACAAATATGTAGGACTGCCTTTCATCATCTTCGCAATATTGCCAAAATTAGAAACATCCTGTCTCAGAGTGATGGTGAAAAACTAATTCATGTATTCATTAGGGTTGATTATTGTAATTCATTGCTCTCTAGCTGTTCTAAAAGCTCCCTAAAAAAAAGCCTCCAGTTGATCCACAATGCTGCAGCAAGAGTACTGACAGTTACTAGAAAAAGAGATCATATTTCCCCTATATTGGCTTCACTTCAATGGCTCCCTGTTAAATCCAGAATTGAATTTAAAATCCTTCTACTCACAAAGTCTTGAACAATTAGGCTCCATCTTATCTTAAAGACCTCATTGTACCATATTTTCCCATTAGAGCACTTCTCTCTCAGAGTACAGACCTACTTGTGGTTCCTAAAGTTTTTAAAAGTAGAATGGGAGGCAGAGCCTTCAGCTATCAGGCCCCTCTCCTGTGGAACCAGCTCCCAGTATGTATTCGGAAAGCAGACAAGCTCTCTATATTTAAGATTAGACTTCAAACTTTCCTTTTTGATAAAGCTTATAGTTAGGGCTTAGTTATGCTGCAATAGGTTTAGACTGCTGGGGGGCTTCTTATGCTGTGCTGGGCATTTCTTCTCCACCCACCTCTTTTCACTCCCCATGCATTTATTTATTACTGCCGCAGGTCATTAAATGTTGTCTTCTCTCTCCCATAGTCTGTATCTCTCATTGCTCCCCCTTCTCACTTCTCTTTTCCCTCACCCCCAAACGGTTGAGGCAGATGGCTGCCCCTCCCTGAGCCTGGTTCTGCTGGAGGTCTCGTCCTGTTAAAAGGGAGTTTTTCCTTCCCACAGTCACTAAGTGCTTTCTCATAGGGGATCATCTGATTGTTGGGGTTTTCTTACAGTGTGATGTGCCTTGAGGTGACTTTTTTTGTGAATTGGTGCTATATAAATAAAATTGAATTGAATAGAATTGAAACTGAAAGGTGCAAAAGCAGCATCTTTGATGGTATGGGGGTGCATCAGTGTCCATGGTATGGATTGGCTGCATGTATGTGAAGGTACCACTGACTCTGATACATAGAGATACATGCTGCCATGAAGGTAATGTCTCTTCCCAGGACGTCCATGCTTATTTCAGAGGGACAGTGCCAAACCACATTCTGCACATCTACAACAGTGTGGCTTCATAGACACAGACTATCTCCTACTAAAAATGTATGTTGTATCCTGAAGAGGAGAAACAGACAATGGACCATGGACCGTCAAACAGCTGAAGCAATAATGGACAACATTTCTAATGGAAATTAAAACTACAACAATCAGTATCCTCAGTACCAAAATCATTAAAAAAAGTTATTAAAAGAAAAGGTGATGGAACACAATGGGAACCATGTGTCTGTCTTTTGTGGAGTGTGCTTCAACCATATAAATCTGCATTTATGCATATACACAGAATAAATTCAGTCAGTAAAATTTTTGGAAATATTTTCTTTGGACCTTTGTCAGTTATATTAAGGTTCACATGAACTTTTCTGGAAATGCGTGAGGAGATGAACATATGACATTTACTATATGATGATGTTCAGGATGTTTGATGAGTCTATGGTAGCCAGTGCCATCCTCTATGCTGTATTGTGCTGGGGCAGCAGGCTGAGAGTAGTGGACACCAACAAACTGATCAGCAAGGACAGTAATGTCATGGGTGTGAAGCTGGACTCTGACCAGTGATGTCAGAGAGGAGGACGCTGCAAGTTAAGGACAATATTGGACAATCCTTCACAGCCTCTCCATGACGTGCTGGACAGACACAGGAGCACATTCAGCAGCAGACTCATTCCACCATGATGCTCCACAGAACACCACAGGAAATCAATCCTACCTTGGACATCACACTCTATAACTCCTGTCTTTTACATCTGGACTATTTCAATTTTGCTCTCTCTCTCTCTCTCTCTCTCTCTCTATAAAAGACAAGAAATAACAAAGAAGAAAAAGCACTTACCCTGTTTTAGCAAAGTTAGTCCAGTAGGTCATGACAACCGCACTTAACATCACGTCATTCTTGGAGAAGTTGCAGTTGAAGAGGTCTGTGGGGCCAATCATAGGGATTCCAAATACGTATGGGACTTCATCTCCATGGGCCGAGTCAGCCCAGCTGGGCTTCATGTCACTCTGACAGTGGTGATAGAAAGCATAGAAATAGGTGGGTGACCCATACTGAGCATGGAGGTCAGCTGTGGCCACAGCTGGCGCCACCCACTGGTGGTCGGTGAACAGAGCCACCAGGGTTTTGCGGCGAGTTTCCGGGTTTTCCTTGTCAGCCCAGTCAGTGTACATGAATTTAATGGTCTCGCGAAGAGTGTCTTTACCCTCAGGGTAGCCATAGAGATGGTCCACAAAGTCAGACACAGCAAAGTCAAAATCATTGGCAGACACACCATCTTCACTGTCCACAATACCGTCAACAAACTTAAACCCCTCGCCCTGGTTGACCCCCAGCATAATGTCATAGTTCAGGAACTCCCCTTGCTCCATGAGGATCTGGGGATCATCTGGGATCACATCGCCGTCAATCACAGGCCCAAAGGCGATGTGGTACTTGGCAGGTGTGATGTACTGCTCGATTAGCTCCTTGTAGTTCTTCTTCTGCAGACACTCCACCAGATCAATGGTGTCCAGCATGTTGCAGCCCACCTTCTCAGCAAGAGCTCTTGTGTACTTGGCGGGTTGGTAGTTGACCGCCCAGCTGGACAGTGCAGTGCCACTCTGGATGATGGCTTTCTGGAACAGATCTGAGAATGGAACTGGTGTTAGTCATACATACACATAGACACATTCAACATAAATTCAGACAGGAAAGTCTTCATGCTTCATGGTTAAAACAAACAAACATTTGAATTGCAAAAATATGCAGCATTTTTTTCATTGGAAACAGGCTTTAATAGTAGAGACAGTTTTGGTCATGAGATACAACAATCATTTTCTCCCTGGTTAAATGGCATGCCCTTTTAGTATTTAATTGAATTCATGATTAGTCAAAAAGTTCAAGTTTATTGTTAACATTTTTTAAAGAATTGAAAAAACTCTATTGGGAAATAGTAATACCTTTCCTTTTATTTTTCTTTGTGTCTCTTTTTGATTGACATTGAAACATAAATTATATCTTGCAAGTCATGATGAGTCATTTAATGTGCCAAAACATTAACTTGGGTAAGTTTATATGGGTACCTTCACGATAAAATTCAATAATTCACACATGGAGGAAATGCCAGTGGTGTCAGTAAGGACAGCCACACCTGCCAGTAGTTTACTGTAAATTTTTATAACAGTGTATGGATGCTGTAGACTTTTTTAGGCTTTTATTTATTACTTCAGGTTAGGTTCAGGCAGCAGAGCTGCTCTCTTAGGTTTACAAATATAATAAAACCTTCCACAACTCTTGCTGCATCAGAAGGTAAACTTCTCCAACTGGCATCAACCCTCTCCATTTTATTTTTCACTACAGTGACAAGTCCAGGAACAGCGCTGATAGCAACAGAGAGTATTTGGTTGTACAGAGTCAAGGAGTCTCCCGGACAATTAACTCTGTCCATCTAACTTGCATGTTAAAAATTAAACTGTCATAAAATGGGACATCAAAAGGGTCTTGACTACACAGCAGTATGTGAGGAAGTGGGGGACCTCCCTCGCAAATCACTGAGAGAGGACCAGTACGGCAGAATTCTGAGAAGCTACATCTCCTTTCTTGCGAGCATAAATACATTTCATGGTAAATGAAAGGATGATTCAGCATACTGAATTTACATCTCTGTGTCTCTAATGAAGGACTGAATGACAAACCGGATCATAAAAGATATTTGCTGTTTATACACCCTAGGCTGTTTCTCATTGTGAAATATTGTTAGCACGGCTTCATGAGCTGCCAATCAGCAAGTAGGCCACAGTACACTAGGAACACTGGAGTTATGTGTATTTTTTTTTTTTCTTTTTTCAGAGAGTTCTATTTATACTCATGCAAACACAGTGGTGGTGACTCAACCAGGCCGACTTGAAAAGTATGTTTTGAGCACAGAGCAGACATTTCCCACAAGGCCTGGTTAGCCGCGTACAAGCTTTCGCTGCTGCCACTTTCAGTCAGATGTGGGGTATCAGTTAAACCCCAACTCAGATGTTCACTTCAAAACTATACATACAGAGTAAGTGAGAGGCATTATGAGCTTGGTATGTTGCTGATGCAAATGTTCAAGCTACTTCAGTCTTCATAGCAATTTTCCAACAGAGTTCCAACCGATAGAAGTAGATGCAAAAAGCAACAATACCTTTCCTGATGATGTCTGATAAACAAAATCATGGATGCCTGCAGGCCGTACAGTGTTTGTTGACTCTCAACCATGATTGCTTCGCCATCAGAGCACAAGGACTTTTATAAATATGTAAAGCAAGTCATTCTTGCTTCAAGTATAAGATAAAGAAAAATGTAACCGGCCTAAGATTGAAACACAAGCCCAAACAAATGAAAACAACAACAACAACAACAGAGTCTTGTTCTCTTTGATTGTTTGTTTGCTAAAGCTAAGGGACTTCTACCAGTAAGATAAGAATGTTGAGATTGCGGAGAAAGCAAATTTTTCACAAAGCCTTTTTTTGTCTCACAAAGAGAAGAAAATTGAGTGTGAACTGCAGAAATACTTTTCCAGATCCAATCTTCCAAATCCTTTTTTTTCTGACAGATGGGTCAGCCGATTTTATTCATCACTTATATGAATTTGAGTTGCACAAAGTTATTTGTTTATAAATGCAAGGAGCTTTGACAGCCAGAAAATATACTAAAAAATGATGGGGTATTTTTTCCTCTATTTGAAGTTTCCATTAATATGATATGTAAATAAAAATGTAAATACAGTATAATAATCCAGAATCTGTTTCCATGTATTCCTTCTCCTCCAGCGCAGATGACCACAGATTGCATGTGGGGATCAAATAAGATGCATGAGTAATCTGATGAAATACAACAAAGCACACAATCTGAATAACCAAGCAAGCAGCTGGCATGTCTGTGATACATGCAAAGTCTTTTCTGGTGTATTAGAAAAAAAAATAAAAAAAACAAGAAGCAAGAGCAAAAGCAAGGAGCACTGGAGGCACAAGTAAAAGCACCTTCACCCAGGGAGCAAGGCACATGTCCATGTTGGAGTTTTTTAAAATTATTTTTAATTGTTTCCTTTTTTACATTTGTTTTGTTATCCCCAGAGTTTAGGTAAGTTTAGACAGAAAAACTAAATCCCTGCACGCTGAAAAACTTCACTAAAGGATGTCCAGTGTGACTGTTGATCACTAAAGCATGGCATATGACCTCTAGTGGCTATCTGGATACATGCATGTAAAATTGCCAGCTTTGGATGAGCGAGAACTCGTCACGATGCTAAAAGTGAAAATGGAGCTTTCTAACAATGTTAAACATTCTGAAGAGTCAGTTTCAAACTAATTCAATCATGTTTTAATCCTTGCCAAGTAGTTTGGGTATCAAACCAAACAGAGTCAACAGTTTCTTCCCTCAAGCCATCAGGCTCCTCAATAACCCAGGACTGAACTACACAAGAGTTACCCACACACACAAACCCAGGACTGCAGGACTGTAAACCACTCTCTCTCTCTCTCAGGCTTTTGAGGTATATTGAAGTATATATTATATGTTCCAGCACTGTTGATTTGCTCTCATGATTCAGGATATAACTACAGGAAATCTTAAGGGCTGAAAAATACATTTGAGCTCTGGTGACACTAGAGCCACCAATGGCGTAATTTTGACTCCTTCATTATTTTAGAACTATGTAACTTTTTAAAAATAAAACCCCTTCAGTTTATAGTTCCCAAAATGGGTTCATTTATCATATAATACATTTTGGGGTGTAAATAAAAAAAATCTGATCACTTATATCTAGAAGCACTGAGCCAGTCATTTTGACCCCTACAGAAATCAGTGTAAAATGCTGCATTCCTTGCATAGCTACTGTTGACACACATTTTGATGGGAAGGCTGCTACATCGTGAGCCAGATCCAGCTGGAAGTCATCGATCGATGGGTATACAGGGTACTGTAGTGAGATTACAGATGAGTGAGTAGTGCAAGGCTGAACGGTTCAGGGAAGGGACATTGAGCCACAGCACAGAACCTGGTGGGCTGCAGGGGAGCTTTAACTGAACCGAGCAGGGTCTTCATCTGAGCAAAAACAAAATTCCCTACTTTTGGCAGCGTATGACTCATATGCCCGCCATACGTGGGCCTTATGTTGCAGGTACGTTATGCATACGTTGACTCAGGTTACTTATATGTCAAATTACATGGAGATAATGTCTAGCGTACCCAAAACATATTAATAACCTATGAGTAATGGGTTTTTAACTTATGTGTAACATATCAAACTTACCTCCAGCGCATATTGACATTTGTAGACGTATTTGACGTGATCAAGTAGTACTGAACATGTTTCTAACATACAGCTACCGTATAATGGCGTATGTGCTGCATTTAAGGAAAGTGGTATAAATGGGCTTCAAGTTGTGAATGCCAGCAACACGTTAGCATTCGTTGGTATTACGCTCAATATATGTTAGCAATATGTTATGTATACATCCATTTTACATCATTGTTCTGCATATGCCAGCGTTTTAGAGGGATTTGGTTGCGTCCGCATACACTTGTTACATCCTCATGGCGTGACAGGCCCTAACATGCGTCAACATATGCATAAAGTCCCTGCAACATATAGCCCACCTATGCGGAATGTATGAGTCATACACTGGCATATGTCGGAAATTTCATGCATGCTCAAAATTTTCTGGCGACCCCCACCGTACTACGACGTATACCGGCGTACTTCAGCGTGCTCCTTAACTTACACAAAACTTTCCAATATCTTTTTCACGTACGCCTGTGTATATGCTTTTTAAATCACCAAGGTGTAACAGGAGCTTAAGAACTGCAACCACTTTAATTGTATAACCGCTCCAAGTGTCACAGTCTAAAGCCAGCATTTTTCTGCTATCACTTTGGACCATCAATATCATAGGATAGGTAGCTGGGGAAATCAAGTTCTAGTATCTGAAAGGTTTTCTTTCTGTCAACATTTCAATATCAGGTTTATCTTCCAACTATGTGTCAAAATCATTTTCTAACATGCGCATTTCTCCACTGCATGATATTGTTTATTTATGGTTATGTATTAGCATTTGCGTCAGGTTGGGAAAGGACTGTGGTCTGGATTTAGTTCAGTTTAGATGAACATAAACAAAACTTCCAGAGGACGGAGTTGAAACCAGAAGCTCATTATCAGCAAAGAGCTGAATAATTTTGTCAGTGACCGCAGGGGTTTCTCTTAACGTGGGATTATTTCCGATGTGAAAGAGCCCAGCAGGGGGAATGCTGAGCAGTGGTCAGCTTACACCGGACATGCCCCCAGGCTGCCATCAATCCTCCCATTGGTACAGAGGCCCTGTTTACTGCTGCCTGAAGCCTGACAGCTGTTCATAATCTGCTGCAAAAAAGAGAACATGTATGAAAACTTTGCACGCTCTCTATGTTTTCAAGGACTCGAAGGAATTTTGATTAGAGTGCTGTGCATGGTTTGAATTGTCCTCTAATGACCCGTTTCACATTTAATTGAATGAGCACGCTACAGCAGGGGCTCTTTATCTAAAAATGATATTTAATAATTGAGACACATCATTAAATAATTAACCACACTTTTTGTTCCAAATGCTTTACAATGCATTTTGTTCACTAATTACCAAATACGGATAATAACACACTACCGCATGAACATACATGTAAAAATCGCAGCTCTATTGCAATAGTTAAAATGTTTTATTTGAAATTCTATGCAGACGTCAGTGTGTTGCCTTTAGTACAGTATAGCTGTTTTTCTGTAGTTCTAAAAGCCTGTGAAGGATATTTGTCTTTAGGCTAAAAGATCATATCTGAATAATTCTAGCAGTGTAACAAGAAAAAACTTACAGCTACAGAAGTTATTTAAATGGCAAACAGCAGCCTGGTTCAGAATCTGAATCAGAATGCATTATTAATCCCAGGGGGGAAATTCCATTGTGTTACAGACGCTCAGTTAGAAATAAATAAATATAAATTGGAAGGGCGACAAATATAAATTTGAAAGGCAAGAAAATGAAGATTAGAATAAATAAACGTGTTGGTATAAACTGCAATATGTATGCATAAATAACTCCAAAGTTAAACACTATATAGAATATGGAATGTATACAATATGAAACTGGTCAAGGAGTCACAGGGAGGAATTATAAAGTTTGATGAACACGGGAAGAAATGAGCCTTTTGGTGCCCCCTACGCTCAGTCTGCTGCCCCCGCATAGAGGACGGCACTGGCTACCGCAGACTAAAACATCCTGAGCATCATCCAGCAGATACTGAAGGACCTGAGTCGCCTCAGAAAATAGAGACGCTCTGGTCCTTCTTGTAGATGTCTTCTGTGTGTTTAATGAAGTTCAGTTTATTGTCAGTGTGAACACCTGAGGTGCTTGCAGTCCTCCACTATCTCCTAACACGGACCCCATGGATGGAAACAAGGGCCACTGGTGTTTCTGGTGTTTCTCATGTCCACAACCAGCTCTTTAGTCTTTGTCACATTTAGCTGCAGATGGTTCTGTTTGCGTCACGTGACAAAGTTGCTCACGACAGTCCTGTCCTCTTCCTCATCACCCTCTCTGATTCACAGATGCACCTTGCGAGCGCTGGGCTGGATCCCCTTTTTTGCTTCAAGGCGCCGGAAACATTGAGAAGTTTTGGTCGATATAGTCCCCATAGGATAATACAGTTGCTGCAGCTTTGTCAGCTGAATCTCCTGTTCCACCGCTCTGTTGGGCTGAGATCTCCTGACTGCCATTTGAGTACAGCAAACTCATTGTCATGTCCAAGAAAACGTCTCAAAATGAACTGAGCTTTGTGACGTGGTGAACTGTACTGCTGGGAGCAGCCATTAGAAAAATGGGCACACTGTGGTCATAAAGGGACAGATCCTCAGGTGAGGAGTGGCATTTAAAGGATGCGCGGTTGATACAAAGGTGCTCAAATTGCGCCAAGAAAATATCCCCCACACTACCACACCAGCAGCAGCCGCCTGAATCATTGATGTAAGGCAGGATGGATCCATTCTTTCATATCTTTTATGCCAAAGGCTGACCCTGAAGGTCACAGCAGAAATCAAGTCTCATCAGTCCAGACATTGTTCTAATATTCTGTTGTCCAGTCTTAGAGAGCACGTGTAACCTGTCACCTCATTTTTGTGGCACCGTGTGAGATCTTCTGCTGCTGTAGCCCATCAGAGATGCTCTTCTGCATACCTTGAAGATTTGGGTTATTTTTCCTTCCTACAAGCTTGAAGCAGTCTGGCCATTCTCCTCTGACCTCTGACACCAACAAGGCATTTTTTTTTTTCCCAGAGACCTGCTGCTCACTGGATAGTTTCTGTTTTTAGGACCATTTTCTAAACCTTAAAGACGGTTATGGAGAAAATCCAAGTAGATCAGCAGTCTGTGAAATCCATCGCCCGGCGTCAACAACCATGCCAAATTCAAAGTCACTTAAATCACCTTTCCTCTCCATTCTGCTCACTGAACTTGAGCAGGTCATCTTCACCATGTCTACATGCCTAAATGCACTGAGTTGCGACCATATGATTGGCTGATAAGATATTTGTGTTAAATGAGCAGTTTAAGGAATGTTGGAACTTGGAATTTAGGGCAGTCAAAGAAAAGACAACGCTTATGTTCATGTTTTGGAGTGTATCTTGAATTGCATTGTGATCTTTCCCTCAACATCGCTTCATGAACTACACAGAACCTGGTGCAAAGTGCGAACAAAAGAGACATGGTTCAGGGAATTTATTAGCAAACCAGGCGTTTCTTGCCTGGTGTCCTGGAGACTGTGGACAGGGAGCTGAAAGGCAGGTATGTTATCCAAGGAGTTGATTTGTGAAGATAACATAGATTTGGGTAGATTTCCAGAAGAGTTCATTTCCAGGGATAAGACTCTGTTTCTCAGTTCCAGGGAAATCTGGGACACAGAGGTCATTGACAGTACTGCGCTGGTCCTACGGAGGGCCTCGCATAGCTTTGCAGACCATCAGCTACCTGTTGTTTCCGGACGGTGTTACATATTCACCGCGTTCCAAATTATTATGCAAATGATATTTTTCTATGATTTTTCTAAATAGTCGATGCAAATGACAGTCAGCATAATTTTCAAGTCAGTAACCGTTAAGAGTATAAATTGAATGTTATTGAACAAACCTCCCAATGATAAAAACTTAAAATGCACTGTTTCAAATTATTACGCACGACAGAGTTTCAAAACATTTTATAGATTGTAAAGACCTGAAAATGGTCATTTGTTGAATTTGCAGCATTAGGAGCTCATATTTACTG
>VUQH01042457.1:9620-35981 GCA_015106775.1 Etroplus canarensis | reverse complement strand
CAATGCTGTAAAGAAGAGTGGGACAAAACTCCTCCACAATCATGTGAGAGTCTGATAAAGTTATACAGAAAACCATTCTTCTTCTTCTTCTTCTCCTTCTTCTTCTTCTTCTTCTTCCTCTTCTCCTCCTGCCTGGCAGCTCCATCTTCAACATCCTTTGTCCAATATATCCACTATCCCTCCTCTGAACATGTCCAAACCATCTCAGCCTTGCCTCTTTCACTTTGTCTCCAAGCTTCTCAACCTAAGTTGTCCTTCTGATGGACTCATTTCTAATCTTGTTGATCCTGTTCACTCCAAGCAAAAAAATTCAACATCCTTCAGGATTACCCCTACTCCGTTTCTCTTCCTATCTACATCATGGTAGAACAATTTAAATTCACCTCTGATGCTCCTGGCCTTCCTCCCTTCCACCTGGTCTCTTGCACACATATACGCCTTCCTTGTCTCCATCATATCAACCAGCTCTCTCCCTTTACTAGTCATAGTCTCTACATTTAAAGGCCCAACTCTCACCTCCACCCTCCTACCTTTCCTTTACTCTCTCCCTCCTAACAGTCCTTCCACCTCTCCTCTTCTTTAGTCTTTGGCCAACAGTAGCACAGTATCCACTGGCACCCTGCTGGTCAATAACCTGACCAATCTGGTACTGAAGTCATATGATGCATCCACATATTTAATTTGGCAAAGATTTTTATGACGGATGCCCTTCCTGACGCAACCCTCCTCAATTACCCAGACTTGGGACCGGCACTAGGAGTACACTTGCTTGTGGCCCCCTCGTGGCTGGGTTCTACAATTCACATTCAAAGTCTGTACAAATGTTGCCTGGTCTGATGAACCTCAACTTCTGCTGTGACGTCCAGATGAAAGCATGGATAGATCCTGTGGTGGTGGTGGTGGTGTAATGGTGTGGGGGATATTTTCTCGGTGCACTTTGGGCCCATTAGTACCAACTAAGCCTTGTTTAAACTCCACATCCTACTTGTTGTAATGCATGTCCACCCCTTTACATCCACAGTGTACCCATCTTCTGATGCCTGCTTCCACCAGGATAGCGCACCACGTCATGACGCTCAAATCATCTCAAACTGGTTTCTCGTACATGACAAGGAGTTCATTGTATTCAGATGGCATCCGCAATCACCAGATCTCAATCCAACGTAGCCCCTTTGGGGGATGTGGTAGAACAAGAGACTCTCATGAATGTGCAGCAGACAAAACTGTGTGATGCCATCAGGTCAGTATGGACTAAAATCTGAGGAAAGTTTGCAGCAACTTGTTCAATCTATGTCACAAAGAATTAAGGCAGTTCTGAAGTCAAAAGGGGTCCAACCCAGTACTAGCAAGATGTACCTTGTAAACTGCCTGCTTCGGAAGATACTGTTCTCAAAATGCATATAAAATATCAAGCACTGAATATGTGCTTAAACAAGCAACCATATCACTGAGATACAGTACACACAACAACCCAACACTGTTTTCTACTTCATCATCTGCGTTATACTAATCCACAGTAATATTCTCCCTGGACACCTTGTACAACATAAACAGTCATGTTGTTAGAGGTAAAGTCCACAGCCTCAATGAGAGTGACTCAGGAATATAAATACATTTTACACAGACAGAAAAAAAGAAGTGCAGCACCATAGTCTGATGAAACCTCTACATCCACAGCGACTTTACCTTCTGCTTTTGCCTCAGGGTAAAACCATGAAGCCAACCTGCTGTGTCTCTTTACATGTAACAGAGTCAAACTTCTTGTAAAACCTAACAGAAACCAATTTCTCTTCACTGGGAACAAGATTGAAAATACTGGGAGCTGGAAATGCTTCAGAGCTGCTGTTGGAGGTTTTGACAACCTTAGGCTTGAAACCCCATTGCTTTGAATTTCTCTCATATTTGTCATTGGGTCGCTATGAAAACAGACCCTTTGGTGCCAAGTTAGTTCTGAAAAGGCCACTACAAGCTTTACTCTTTTATCAAATAAAATAAGTAACACTAAAAAGGCTCATAACACATCTTTCTTAGGACTTATTTGTTCTGATATTGGCTGGCTTATTTATAATAATTACAAGAATGGACTAAAACTGTAGAGGTACAACTAGTCTCAAGTAATGGGCTAGTACAATACTCTTTCACTCACTAAAGCGGAAGGAAACACTTCTTGGATGGGCTGTTCTATGCAGAAAGCCACGCTACTTTTAAGATAAAAATGCTCCAAAAGGCACCAACACCACAAACACAGTGAAGAGGTCCAAGTTCAGCAACAAACGACAGAAGCAGCACTGCAAAAGGCACGCAAGCGTTGCTAGTCTAGCCTTAACTGTGGGCGAGAGACACTTGAATAATACACCTTCCAAAAGCCTCACATTATTTTGTTAACTTCGATGTTTAACATCAGTTAATTTAGCTAGCCGAGCAGGCCAGTGTAAGCTCTGCTGGCCGTGATCGAGTGGTGAGTCAAAACACCATCAGTTAGCATAGCTAGTAGGCTAGAAGAGCACAGAAGTTAGTAGTCACAGTATTAACACTTCGCAACCAGTCAACTTGGCCTCGGGCATTTTTGTGAAAATTAACCTGGTTGCTGCCATTTCTAGAGTAATTTTTTCCCTGTCATTTTAGAAGACACCAGAAATAGAGTGATTTATCGGGAAAATATATCTGTCACGGTCTTGAATTTTGGTAATTTGGTTTTGTATGTTTTCAGTTTCTTGTATGGTTTTGAGTTTCTTATCTTCTTTTACAGTTTTGAGATTTTTGGTTTATTGTTCTGCAATGGCTTCATTTATTTGTTCTCTAGTTGAGCATTGCATCTTTGTTTAGGTTTATTTTTCAGTATCTTTTGCCTGTTATTTAGCTCCTTAGATGTTCCCTGCTGTGTGCCTGTCTTGTGTCCAGTTTAGTCTTGTCATGTCTCAGTGGTGTTAGTTTCCTGCTTTATTTCGTAACCTGTCTTGTCTCATGTATCATGTTTAGTTTTACTAGCTGTCCTTGGTTGTTGCCACCTGTGCTCCTCCGCCTCCTGTTTCTGGTGTGCTTGTTAAGTCTGTGTGTATTTATACCCCTGCCTCCCTCTGGTCTTTGTTGCATTATTTGGTTGTAGTTTATCTGCATGTCAAGGTTTGGTTCTGCTCTCTTGTCTCTATGCCACATTTTTTGGATTTTTCGTCTATGTCAAGTCTAGTCATGTTAGGCTAAGTCAAGTCAAGTTTAGTTTTGGTTCCTGTTTTTTTAAAAAAAAACAAAAAACAAACAAACCTTGGACTTTTATCAGCTTTAAAATAAAGCTTGCTTTCAGTCCTTATCACTTCAGTATTTTACTCTGCATACTGGGTCCGCTTCCTCCTTCCTTTCCACAAACCTGACAGTCTTTGGTTTTTTAGATCTAAATTATAAAACTTGGACCAGTGTAAATTATTAAGGTGTATCAGTTTAAATGACAGTGCCTAGAAATCTTATGATACTGAAAACCGTATATTATTTAAAAACCTAAGTAGCCCGTGCAGGCTTTAGCACACCAATTTAATCTTCTGTATTGGATTCCACCAATCCCTATCTGATTAAATGTAAATAATAAGCAATAAATGGTACATTCTGTATTACATGCTGCTGTAATACTAGGAGATTTTTTTGACGTAACAATAATAAACACTAGTTGGACGTGTCAGGACTGCTGTTATACGCTACTCTGTCTTCACCCCCCTCCCTTCCAATCAGCGGCTGCCAGACTCATCATCTACAGTATTTAAAGACCAGCTTCACACCCCATCATCGCCAGATCGTTAGTCAGCCTCTAGTGGTAACGTCTGGGACATCCAAGTCTAGTGTCTTGTGGTCTTTACCCTGTGCTTTGTGTTGAAACTCATGCTACATTGTCTCTCCCATCTCCTAGCACCCCAGCCTCAACCTGCCTGTCTGCGGCCAACTCGGATAATTTCTCTCTGGATTTCCTTGGAGCCTTCGGAGTCAGACTCTGGACCCCTTCCCCCGTCGTGGACCAAACCCCTCTGGTTTCCCCCCTGACCCAGTACTCACTCACACACTGCTAGCTACCTTTTCCCTCAATCACTCAATAAAACCTTTTAAAAGGCATCTGAAATCTGTCTGCATCTTCTGGGTCAATCAGCAGTTAATCATGACAGTAGGCGCCCCCTGGGACTTTTTGGGTTTGGGGCCCCAACATGCTCTCAAATCACCACTGCAGAGAAGGTGAGACCTAGACAACACTGAGCGGCTTCAGCTTTATGTATGGGAACACATGTCAGTCAGTCAACTTCAGAACAGATGAATTATAAAAGAAATGTACCTACTGTACAGTTTTTATGAAAGGGGAAACTACACAAGCAGACCAGAGGCTTATTTCTGCTGTAAAGTTAGACTTATGAGTCTATGGGGATTAATTTGCTTTTGGAGAAAGCATAAAGTGGCCCTCAGAGGGCCTGCAGTTATAGAGACTTCTACGTTGGCTTCAACTTTCAGGCCTGAAGGATGCTGCCTGATTGAGGCTCAGACAAAGAGGTCCAGCTCCTAAAAGTGCCCGATAGGCAGAGACAAGCGCCAGGAAAAAGGTCCCCGTAAGGGACAAAACTCCAGCCACGAGAGTGTCTGACACGACCGTCCACAACACAAGGATAGGAATTAATGCGTTACTGCTTTCTTCAAAACATCTGCAACCAAAAAGCCGTGATCTAAACGTAATCTTCATGCTAAATCCGAGTTTCTCTGAGAGTGATTCCTTTCTGAACTAAAACTATTGCTGTGGGGCCACCGTGAGCACGAGGGCCTGTAGTGTACGAGATGCGCTTTTAAAAACTTGCCTAAAAGGTGTGCTATGCACGAATAGTTCTGATATAAAAGCTGGAAGAATGGCAACTGAATAGCTTTTTAAGACTAGTGTCTATTGAAAAAACAAGACACACAGCACTGCAACAAGTTGAAAAGATGAGAGCCTCAGCCAACGCAATACCTAGAAACAGTGTTATTGGAGGGCATATACATCATTTAAGAATTAGAATTGTGGAGTGCTGGGGAAAAAAACATCCCCAGTAACGTGTTATCTTCAATTCACGGACTAAACTGAACAAGTGCACTGATGAACAGAGGACAGGACAGCAACTGTCCCTTTTTGGTCATTGACTAATAAACAACCCTCTTGTTCTTTGAAAGTTCTCAGCCGGTAACCAGCTAGTTCAGATTCTTTCTCTCGTGTTTTCTCAAAATAAACTGGTGTTTATGGAGCACTTTTTCTAATCTTACTGACCACTCAAAGCACCTTTACACTAGAAGACTTACCTACCCCCTTCAATAAATGCACTGTAATCTATAATGCACACTCACATGTCAATAGATACATCAGAGCCAGCATCTTACCAAGGAGACCTTGCCATGTAGACGGGAGGAGCGTCCACCTTTCGATTAGTAGAGGACCCTCACCCCTACCTGTTGGCTCACTGACCAGGTTGTTATTGCGGCCCTGCTCAATACCCATTAGCTGCGTGTTTAGAGAGAACCTTGCCTCGTGGTCAGACAGACTACTTGGGAACTTCAGCTGGGGAGGAGCTCACTGAGGCTGCCGAGCAGGAACGAGGACTACCATCACCGGCTGCGGTCCGTTCATTCACACATGCGATTTTAGTGATATGTTTGCCTTGAGGGGTGCACATATGCAGACAGTCGTTAAAATCTAAATGCACCCCGTGATTCGATACTTTGTAGAACCACCTTCAGCAGAAATAACTTGAAGTAATGTTTTTTATGACTTTATCAGTCTCTCACATCATTGGAGGAATTTTGGCCCACTCTTTACAAAGTTGCTTCAGTTCGCTGAGATTTGCTGGCATTTGGTTATGCCACGCTCTCTTGAGGTCCCCCCACAACATCTCAGAAGGGTTGAGGTCTGGACTTTGACTGGGCAATACCTTGATTCCGTACTTTCTCAGCTGTTCTGTTATAGATTTGCTGCTGTGCTTGGGATTATCTTTTTGCACAACCTGATTTCAGCCAAGCTTTAGCAGTCAGATAGATGGCCTCACACGGGTTCATGGATGACTCAATGATTGCAAAGGTCCTCAGGTCCTATGGCTGCAAAACAAGCCTAAATCACCAGCCTTCCACCACCATGCTTGACAGTCGGTGTTAAGTGTTTGTGCTGATATGCGGCGTTTGGTTTTCAAACATGAAGTAGAAGATATACTTTTTAATAATCCCACACGGATAAATTCCAGGTTTCAAATCTACACACTCTGTGGTTATACACACTTGACAGACGTGTAGTCTGACTGATTTACATGCACAAACAGAACATGCCATGCTATAGTGGAGAGATGAGACAAAGGCTGCCCATTAGAGGTGCTAGGGAGCAACGTGTGGTTTGGTGCATTGCTCGGGGGGTGCCTTGGTGGTGTGTCGACACCTCTTCGGTCTTCCAGTACACCACCACATATGAGTCCAAGGTGCATCTTGATAATTGGCGCTTAACTCCACTGGCCTCCAACCTCCACAGGCAGGCCTCGAGCCAGCGACCTCCAGCAGCCCTCCAGTGCACAAACAAGATCATTGACGAACTGAGCTGCTGCTGCCCCCTGCTGTGCATTCTGGCCAAATATCTCCACTTCGGTCTCATCTGTCCAACACTGTGTGCTATTTAAGCTGCTTCAACCTGTCCACAGTCGCAGAGCATCTACAAGCTGCTTTGCAACCCAGCTGACTTGTGTTGTGTCTGTCGTCACCGATGGATGCTCGCACGGTAAAGCAGTCTTCTGCTTTCATTTAAGCATGCAGAAGGATGGAAAGACCTCGGAACAGACCCAAGCCACCAAACAAATGAGTGCAAATGAAAATAATCGTTTGACTCTGAAGAGCTGCCTCAACACAAAGACACAAAACATCTCCACCAGCTGCCAAATCTTCATATACACTATAAATCATTGTATTCCTATAACCTCAAATTGCTCAATTTGGATCAGAAACCAAATTATGTCATTAAGCGTGGTTGGTTAAGCAGCACTGCAGTGGTTTTAAATTACCAATGAGAAGCCCTTAATTTAATTCATCACCTTCATATTTGTCCTGAAATTATCTGCTCTCTGGCTCCGATTTCAAAGCTTCGGCACAACGAACTCCAGACTTGGAATAAATCCACACAGAATGTGTGATGGTGTCATATAAAGCTGGATTTTGTTTTAGTCTTTGAACCTTCCAAACCTATCAAAGGAGAAATTTAAGGTGGAATCAGAGTTCAGGGGGTTAAAGGATAATCCTCTGAAGTCGGAGCTGACAGGTCAGCCGCCAGCAGGCAGAAGTTTTTCCAGGAAGCCATTTTGACTGCAACTTTTTTTTTTTTTTTTTTTTTTTTTTTTTTTTTTTTTTTGTAATTGTTGACAAAACAGATTTCTTTTTGTCCCACTTTTGCCAAAGTTGCCTTCTTCAAGTGTGAAACATTGAGAGAATTTAAACGGGTATGATGATACTGTTCGCGCCTTTAAGCTGACCTAAAGTGCCTTTTTTTTGCCTAAAGCTGTCGTAAAAATGGATTTTAAAAGTGCATTGTTAAAATTGTTGATTACCAAGTATTCCAGTACTAGTGACTCATGTTTCTCATATTTTGCAGTAGTGTCTTTCTCCGTTAAACAGGAAGGGAAAGTGAAATGTGAATGGTTTTTTTTTTCTGATTCTTGAGTTTGCAGTTGGGTAAAAATTTTTTGCAACACTGGTAATGTGCTTACTGTGGGTTTCAGTGGCTACAGCCACGTGGTTTAAACTGACTGAACGAATGAAATGAATGTAAAAATGACATAATTCCTAAACTTGTTGTTGCAAAGCACAATCAAATATTAAGAAACACGGTGGAGAGTACAGATTAAAGTTCATATAGGAAAGGACTTTATCTGGTGTGTGTTTGAACCTATAATTGTTTGCTGTTTCCTTACTTCCTGAGAATAAGACAAATTATTTGTTGTCCTTGTTGTTTTGCTTGTTTTCTTGTTTCTTTCTGAATCACTTTAAATAGATCTTTATTGTTTACTTTTGCCAGATGGTGGAGAATAAAGGATGCTGAAATTAATTGCTTGTAACACTTGTAAATATGTTCCCTGAGGTTAACCGATATGTAGCCTAAAATTCTAATAATGGATTACCAATAACTGGTTGTACTTAGTGGATGTTCTAATCTCACTTTATTTTGGTGTTTGGTCTTTACGCGAGTTCACTGAGCATTTCAAAGCTTTAAAGCTATCTACGCTTGCTGGCCACTTTATTAGGTACACCTGTTCATCAGTGCAAATATGTAGTTGGCCAGTCACACGGCAGACGCTTCATTTAGACGTGTAGACGGAGTTGAGATTCCTTCTGATTGGCTACCCTTTGAAAACAGATGGTCTGAAAAGCAGCTCCTGTGCACACAACTGGTGCTTAGTGGTTGTGATGACCATATTAGGAATAATCACTTTGTTACTTCACAGTAGACTAAAAACTCACTTGTACATACACTGCTGTGCAAAAGTCTCCAGCAACGTGCAAGCATAAATGAGAAGCCGATATAGAAGATTCGAGATTTGAGAGAGCTTTATTGTCATTTTCAACCACATTTAGCTGACGCGGAATGTGGTGAGATGAAATAGCGTTTCTCCAGGACCTGGTGCAACATGTGACAGAAGGGATTTTTTTTTCCACAGTTTAAAATTTAGGTTAAAAATAAAGTGCAATGTGTGCAACATAGTGCAATAGTTGCAACCCATGCAAAGAACAGTAGGCAAAAATATCTGTAATGTACCTTCGGCTGCTCCCTTGTATTCTCCCCAACAGGTTGCCACAGCGGATTAATTCGCATTGGTAATTTGGCAGAGGTTTTACGCTGGATGCCCTTCCTGACACAACCCTTCATGGTGAGAGCGGCTTCAATATATGAGGCAAAATAGTTTTTACAATTCTAAAGAGCATACAAGTCTATATTTGGCATGGCCACCTTTATTCTTCAACATAGCCTGAACTCTTAGCCAAATTTTCTTGTCATTTCTTTAAGCAGTCCTCAAGAATAGTTCTCCAGGCTTCTTGAAGGACATTCCAAAGCTCATCTTAGAATGTTGGCTGCCTTTTGTTCCGTTCTGTCAAGATGATCTCACACTTCTTCAATAATATTGAGGTGCAGGCTCTGTGGAGGCCAGCCAATGACAGACAGTGCTCCATGGTTTGTTTTTCTATGCTTTTACTGCATTGGCTGCATATTTAGAATCATTGTCATGCTGAAAAATGAAGCTGTTGTCAGTCAGATGTTTTCCAGATGGTATTGCACTGTGGTTCAAAATCAGATGGTCTGTGTTCACAATTCCATCATTTTGACAAGATCCCCAACTCTGCTGGCTGAAATGCAGCACTAAACCATGACAGAGCCTACATCCATCGTGTTTTATAAAGGGCTTTAGGCTCTCGCTGTTGTACCTCTTTGCGGAATGTTTCCAGCAACTTGTTGAATCTATACCATTAAGAATTAAGACAGTTCTGATGGCAAAAGGGGTCAAACCTGGTACTCTCAAGGTGCACCTAATGAAGTGGCCACCGAGTGTAATTACCATGGTAAGTGCAGCAAACATGGGAAGTGGACTTATACAGTGGCTTACAAGAGTATTCAACCCCTACATTTTTTTTCCTATTGTTTTGCATGATAAACTAATTAAAATTGCTTTTTTCTTATTTTATGCAATGGACCTACATAAAATAAGAAAAAAGCTGTGAAGTGAAATGGAAATTTAAAAAAAAAAAATTCTAATGAATCAAAAACCGGAAAGAAGTGTATTTACCCCTTTTGCCATGAAGCCCCAAAATAAGATCTGGCACTACCAATTACCTGCAGAAGTAACATCATTAGTTAAATAAGGTCCACCTTTGTGCAGCCTAAGTGTCACATGATCTAAGTATACATATATACAGGTTCTGAAAGGCACCAGAGTCTGTGACATCACTAATCAAAAGGCAACACCAAGCAAGCTGCACCATGAAGACCAAGGAGCTCTCCAAACAGGTCTGGGACAAAGTTGCGGATAAGTACAAATCAGGGTTGGGTTATAAAAAAAAATTACCAGAAACTTTGAAAATCCCACAGAGCACCATTAAATCCATCATCACAAAATGGAAAGAATATGGCACTACAACAAACCTGTTTAGAGAGGGCTGTCCACCAAAACTCACCAACCGGGTAAGGAGGGCATCAATCAGAGAGGCAACAATGAGACCAAAGGAAACCCTGAAGGAACTAGAAAGCTCCACAGCAGAGACTGCCGTATCTGTCCAAAGGACCACTATAAGCTGTACACATAAGCACGTTTAGAGTCGGACAACGGGCATGTGGGAGACTCCCCAAACATCTGAACGAAGCTCCTCTGGACAGATAAAACTAAAAGTGAACTTTTTGGCCATCAGGGAAACACTGCTGGCAATAACCCAACACCTCTCATCACCCCAAGAACACCATCCCCTCAGTGAAGCATGGTGGTGGCAGCATCATGCTGTGGGGCTGTTTCTCATCCTGCAGGGACTGGGAAACCGGTCATAATTGAAGGAATGATGGATGGTGCTACAGGGAAATTACTGAGGAAAGTCTTCCAGGGGTTTGGGACTGAGACAGAGGTTCACCTTCCAGCAGGGCATGTATGTTATGTTGTCTTCATTTTGCAGGTATTTTAGCACCTCTTTGAAGGTAATTTTTCTAAAAGTCATGCACTTAATGGGAAGTTATTGCCTGGAAATTGTTGTGAGCTTACACTATAAACTATGACCAAGGCAAATAGTTAGAGAAAGCACTGAATACAGATGGAATGTGAGTGGTTTCTTTATCTTTAAGGCCTTTGCAGACACTCACTGATCCCTGAACAAAAGAGCAGCTGATTTTCCCTGCATCATATCAGCTGACTGAATCGAGCGTTGTCATTGGCCAGCTCCAGTGTCGTGTTTATTTCCGGAAGTAAGTTGTTGTCGGTCTGGGAGACTTTCCATAAGGACTATTAATAAACGTCAATTCTCCAGCGCAGCTCCGACAGGTAACAGTAAAAGTTTGGACTGTATTTTAACCCTTTCAGCTGGCGTGTCTGTGTAGAAGTCAGCCGTGGCATCTTTGACATCGCTTGGATGGGTAGCCAGTGTTAGCAGTTAGCTGTTGCTGTCCACAGCTTACGTAATGGACTTTAGTCAACAACGGAACGGACAAATACTAAAGGAAACGACATCCACATCTTCTTAGAGCAATGTTAAAGGTTTAATGGGGTTTTTGGTTCGTAAAGTAAGCACGTCCGGGGTCAGAAAGTGCTTTGAGAGAGAGCTAACACGCGGAGTTGTAGCCACCGTGTTGGTGAAATGACGCAAACCAGCACCACATATTTGCCATTTAATGCTTCCTAATTCATTAACCTGTTAAAATAACGGAGGTCATCCACTTAGCTAAAGCCATAAGAACCTGTTAGTACTATAAATCACCTATATCCAACCACTAACTGTGTGTCACTGTGTCTTTCCACCTTGTTAGGTGTGTCCTCATTGACAGGATGGCACACTGGTTTCACAGAAACCCGCTGAAGGCAACAGCTCCTGTGTCCTTTAATTTCTACGGAGTGGCAGGGAGCCAGGCTGCCAATAAGATATGCAAGTATGTCTTATCTTCACCTTATACGCCGGGAACTCTGTTATGACGCTGGACTGTGACTGTGGCCGTGATCACAGACTGTTAATAAGCTGCTTTGTACAGTTTTCTTTCCCGCTGTCATTAGAGCTTCACCAGTGGACTGCTGCTGATATTACAGTGGTTTGCAAAAGTATCGATGCCTTTCATTTAAATAAATTTTTTATTTGTAATAATCTGGTTGAGTGAAATGAATCTAGTCACTGGGATTTTTGCCCATTCTTCCAGGCAAATTTACTCCAGGTCCCTACAAGTTGGATGGGTTCTACTGGTGTACAGCAATTTTTAAGTCGTGCCACAGATTGTCAGTTCGATTGAGGTCTGGACTTTGATGAGGCCATCTCAACACATTAATGTGTTTCCCCTTAAACTGCTCCAGTGTTGTTTTAGCAGTATTCTTAGAGTCATTGTCCTGCTGGAAGGTGAACCTCCGCCCCAGTCCTTAATCCCTGGAAGACTGAAACAGTTTTCCTCAAAAATTTACCTGTATTTAGCGCCATCCATCATTCCTTTAATTCTGACGAGTTTCCCAGTCCCTGCTAATGAAAAACAGCCCCACAGCATGATGCTGCCACCATGCTTCACTGTGGGAATTGTGTTCTTAGGGTGATGAGAGGTGTTGGGTTGGGACCAGACAAAGCATCTTCCTTTACGGTCAGAACGTTCCATTTGAGTCTCATCTGTCCAGAGAACCTTCTTCCATATGTGGGGTCCCACATGCTTTTTGGCCAACTCTAAATGTGCTTTCTTATTTTTTCTGTAAGCAATGCTTTTTTTCTGACCGCTTTTCCTTAAAGCCCAGCTGTGTGGAGTATACAGTCCTTTGGACAGATACAGCAGTCTCTGTCTTGAATCTTTCCAGCTCCTCCAGGGTTCCTTTGGTCTCTTTGTTGCCTCTCTGATTAATGCCCTCCTTGCCTGGTCTGTGAGTTTTGGTGGACGGCCTGCTCTTGTTGTAGTGCCATATTCTTTCCATTTTGTGACAATGAATTTAATGGCACTATGTGACATTTTCAAAGTTTCTGGTACTTTTTAATAACCCAAGCCTGATTTGTACTTCTCCACAACTTTGTCCTGGACCTGTTTGGAGAGCTCCTTGGTCTTCATGGTGCAGCTTGCTTGGTGTTGCCTTTTGATTAGTGGTGTAGCTGACTCAGGGGGGGTGGGGGCTCTCAGAACAGGTGTAATATACTTAGATCATGTGACACTTAGGCTGCACAAAGGTGGACCTTATTTAACTAATGATGTTACTTCTGCAGGTAATTGGTAGCTCCAGATCTTATTTTGGGGCTTCATAGTAAAGGAGGTGCATTTTCTTTTTTTTTTTTTTGGAATTTTGTTTTTTTTTTTTTCTTTTTTTGGAATATTGTTTTTTTCATTTCACTTTACCAATTTGTACTATTTTATGTAGGTCCATTACATAAAGTCCAAAACAAATCAATTTAAATTACGTGTGTGTGTGTGTGTGTGTGTGTGTGTGTATATAACAAACAAACCAACCAACTAAGGGAAGTGAATACTTTTGTAAGCCATTGTATGTCATCACCTCACCTTAGTCACTTCACTGCTTAACAATTTTATAACACTGATTATATGTAGTCACTCTGAATACTGTAATAATCCACGAAGCAACAGCTGATTGCTGTTTGTGATGCATTCAGTGACTTGAGGACAACCAGGGCGAGACTGTTGGAGATGTTTACTGATATCACCTGCAACCCTGAGATCATGAAGAATGCCACAGATGCATACTTCTCACTCCTGCAAGGTTTGTTCACATGCAAATTTATGAGCTGTGCAATCTTATCTAGTCTTTTATGAAACACATGATCAGTAAGTTTTTGGACATGACTCATATTTTGTAATTTTGCCTGTCTACGCCATAACAGTGGATTTTAAATGTGTCAAAATGGAATTAAAGTGCAGATTTTCAGCTTTACGGGTGTGATAAAAGAATTGCATTAATTGTTTAGGAGTTACAGCCATTTTATACACTGCCTGCTCAAAAGTCCCACATTTTTATTAGATCACCTTTAGTTCGATGACAGTACGCATTCACTGTGACATAATTTTGATTATCTAATGCAAATTCACAACATTTCTTTCCATCCAAAGTTACAGTAATTTTGGCCAAGATCTTGTACTGATGATGGGGGAGTCAGATTGCTGTGTAAAGTCTTGTCCAGCCACATTCCAAGAATTCTCATTGGGTTAAGGTGTGAACTCTATGGTGGGAATCTATGAGTAAAAATCAGGTCTTATTCCCACTTTTTGACAAGTTGAACCTGATGAATTTTGGAATGGTCATCTTGGAATATGCCCATGTCATCAAGGAAGAAAAAAATCCATTGATGGAAACACCTAGTCATTCATTTCATTCAGTTAGTTCACTGACTTCATTTTTTTGGGTACATAACACTGCTGAACCAATACCTGATCACCTGAAGCAACCCTAGATATAACACTGCTCTCACATTGTTGTACAGTAGGCACTTGACATCATGGGAGCATCACTTTAGCTGTCTCTCTTTTTACCATCACTGTAGAACAGGATAAATGTGGACACATCAGCCCTTTTTCCATTGCTCCAGAATCCAGTCTTTCTGCCCTCTAGAAAACTGAAGCTTTTTTCACTGATTAAAACTTGTTGAGAGGTGGTTTTCTTAAGGCTACACTGCTGTTTAGTCTCAATGTTTTGAGTTCTGTTGGCAGTGTGCATGTGGAGATGCTCTTACTTTTACTAATAAACATAGCTGTGAGTTCTGCAATTTATTTTTTAACAATTTGATTTCACTAAATGCGTAAGTGATTTCTGATCACGATCATGTCAGATTTTTTTCCAACCACATTTCTTCCTTGAAGATGATTGTTCACCACTATCCTTACAGGTTTTAATAATGTGTTGAAAAGCTTTAACCTAAGTTCAGTAGTTTGAGCATCTCCAGTAATTTTCTTTGTTTGATGCAAGGCCAATAATTTGAGAATTTTGAAAAGGAGTAACATCTTTTCCACAACCAAGGGATGTGTCTTCTGGCATTGTTATTTAAGAAATGAGAAGCTGCTCTCTGCATCAGTAAGGGTTAAATAACATGTTACCAACCAAAGCTTAATAATCAGTAGAGTAATTATCCAATGGAACTCTCTTACCATTAACTTAATTACTTCCAAGTGGTGACTTTTTTTCTGGGCAGTGTACATGGTAACTCATTTTCAGAGGCTCAAAAGTAATGGGACAATTGACTGACAAGCAGTTTTGTGATTCTGTTCCCTTATTATTCTATGACAGATTAAGCCGACAAAAGATCTACAGTTGATTCCAAGTGCTGAACTTGGCATTTTGGTAGCTGCTCACTGAAACTCCCAATATGAGGTCCAAAGAGATGCTGGTGCAAGTGAAGGAGGCCATTATTGGGCTGGAAAAATAAAGTAAGCCTATCAGAGAGACAGCAAAAACTTTAGAAGTGGCCAAAACAACAATCTGGAGCATTCTCAGAGGAACTCAGAAGACAGCTAAAGTGGAGGATCATAATAAGAACTTTTCACAACATCTAGCTGAGTCAAGACCACTCAAAATCTACAATCAAAAGACGCCTTCATACATGTGAATACAGAGGGTTTACAGAAAGATGAAACCACTAGTTACAAGCAACCTCAGAGTTTCTCAAGGCAAAGAAATGGGATATTCTTGAATGGCCAAGTCAGTCACCTGATCCCAACCCAACAGAGCAGCTTTTTCACTTACTGAAGGCAAAATTTGAAGGCAGAGAGACTCACAAACTAGCAGCAACTGAAGGCAGCTAAAGTCAAGGCCTGCCAGAGCATCTCAAGGGAGGAAAAACAGTATTTGGTGATGTCCTTGGGTTCTAGACTTCAGGCAGTTGTTGACTGCAAAGGGTTTTCATACAAATGTTTAAAGAGTACTTATTTTTAAAATTATGTTAGTTTATCCCATTACTTTTGGGATACTTTTGATAATAAGGGACTGTATAAAATGTCTAATAAACAGTTAATGCGAATTTTGTCAACCCCCTTGAATTAAAACTGAAAATCTGCATTTCAACTACATGCTGATTGTTTTTAGTCACGTTACGCCACCACAGTGGTGTACAGTGACTAAATCAAAAAAATGTGTTACCGTCCAAAAACTTATGGACCTAACTTGAGATTAACACCATTTGGATTTTGATAAAAAGTCATAATCACATTAGTAAAATACATTTTGTTGTAACATTGCCAAAAAGTCTTGCTGTGTTCTGTTTTTTTTATGCCACCATAGAATAGTCATCATGATTGGTAACTTTACCAAATTGTGACAAAATGCAACATTGACATAAACGTGAAGACTCTGACAGATGGCCATAAGAACATTTTCCAACCAGAAGGGAAATTCACAAGTTAAAGCTGGTTAACTTTGCACATCACTCACATGTGCACAGATGGTGGGCTTGTCTTGTAATTCCTTATACACAGGCTTGTAATAGTTGCCAAACATATTGTGAACATTTAATGGAGAACCAACTATACTTCATGTTAACACACCTACATCATTGTGATTTGTGTTCCTTATTGTTTGTTTGCTAACTTTGTGTTCATTTTTTTTTCTTTTTCTTTGCATCTAACCAGCAGATTCTTTTTTTCAACTAAATGTTTAATAGGTTTTATCGTGTCCTTGGATGGAACTACACAGGAGAACAAGATGAGATTCATCCAGAACTTTAAGTGGACTGATACCTTACAAGGAAACATACCAAGGTAAAGTCACAGTGATTACTACCAGTCCCATCTTAGAAAGAAGGGCCCAGTATGTGCAAATAAATCTCTTTAATGTTTAATGATTAAGCTAAGAGCTGAATTATTTTTGTAAAAACAAAACAAGACATTCTGTTATGAAGATCTCTGGGCAGAGATGATCTCTTCTTAAATGTGAGAAATAGATTGCAGCACAAAATTATTTTATTTTTAGGCAGTACTTAATGTAACCATCTAATCTCAGTGCTGTCTCAGCTTGCTGGTTCTAACCTTGTGTGATAGTCTGTACAACAACACTAAATTCTATTTTAAGTACCTGATAAAACATGTATAATTACCTTGTAAAAGCTGCTGGTACAGAAGAGTGGATTAACAACTAGCCAGTGTTTTGCTTGTCTAACCTGCTGTCTCTGCTTGGTCTCTTTCCAGTGCCCAGCAGGACATGGTCTTTGAACTGGTCTCGATGGCCTTTAATGTTGCCATCTGGTACACAAAGTTTGCCTCAAGGCTAGCAGGGAAGGAAAAGTAAGAGCTCTTTTGACTTAATAGTTGCATATTTTCTTCTGTGACATTATTCAGAAAGGCATTCTAAACTGTGCTTTGCTCCTTTTAAAGTGGTTGGGAATTCTATCAAAATAAACTGAATAATGTAAATAGAGAATGTAATGACTTGCAAATAATTTTAATACTATGTAACATAAATGTATTCCAGAGTCAACTTACAGTCATGTGAAAAGTTTTCACAGGACTCTATGCAGTCATGTGAAAGACTAAGCGCATCCCATGATTTAAGCTTGTCAAACCACCTTTAGCCACAATAATTTAATCAATTTTCTGTAGGACGGAATGAGTTTCTCACATCAATGTGAGGGAATTTTAGACCACTCTTCTTTACGATGGTGCTTCAGTTCATTGAGGTGTGCGGGCATTCATTTGCGCACAGGTCTCTGCAGGTCCTGCCACAGCATTTCAATCAGGTTGAAGTCTGGACTTTGATAAAGCCATTGCAAAACCTTGATTCTTTTTTCAGCCATTCTGTTGTAGATTTGTCTTCTTGCATTACTCAATTTGGTCAACCTTTAGCTTTTGGACAGAGGGTCTCACATTTGACTCAAGGATACTTTGATATACAGAGGAGTTCAAGGTCAGTGACTACTGGGTGCCCAGGTCCTGTGACTGCAAAACAAGCCCAAATCATCAGCCTTCCACCACCATGCTCACAGTTGGTATGAGGTGTTTGTGCCAGTCTGCTGTATTTGGTTTCCCAAATGTGGTGCTGTGCATTACGATCAGACATCTCCACTTTGGTCTTGTTTGTCCAAAGGACATTAACCCAGAAGTATTTTTGCTTTTGTAAATGCAGCTTTGCAAACCTAATCCATGCCGTCATGTTCTTACTAGATACAACAGGTTTTCTTCTGGCAAACCTTCCAAACAAACCATACTTAATTGGTCTTTTTCCAATTCTGCTGTCAAGAGTTTTAACATGCAGACTGAGACTTGTACAGTCTGAGATGTAGCTCTTGGGTTTTTTTGGCAGTTTGTCTGAGCATTGCACGTGTTGATTTGAGGTGAATTTACTAGGATGTCTCCTTCTGGGAAGATTGCGGCATTGTGTTAACGTACATCTGAGTGCTCCAGGCCAGCAAACTGCCAAAATGTCTGCTTTTATAGAGGTGCTCTTACTGGCTGATCAGTAAATCAAAATCCTTTGATGAGCAGCACCTGTCTGCTAATTACCCTCCTAATTCCTATGGCAACTGTAAAGGTGTACTTAATTTTTCACATGACTACATAGAATCCTGTGAAAACCTCCTTCTTCGCACGACTGTGTCAAATATTGAAACTGCAACTTTAATTTGAAAACGGCAAAGAATTTTCAGGTTTCATCATGACATGACATTAAAAGACAGTAAATTCTGGACTCAGAGGGGAAGGTTGAAAACCAGTGTTAATGATCAAAGGAAGAAATTACTCTTGTACAATGATGGATGCTGGGTCCTTTAGGGTAAAGAGGACATGGAGCCTCTGGCTTGTTGCCAGCATATGTGATGGTATGAAGTGGGCATTAGTGCACATGGCATGGGTAACCTGAACATCAGCAACAGTTTTATTTAAATTCCACAGTCACAGCTTTTTTTCTGGAAACAGTTGTACTTAATCACTGATCATGTTTTCTTATTAAACAGCATATCAGAGGCTGAAGCGAAAGACGTTCACCGGAGCTTGAAGGTCGCGGCTGGAATATTCAAAAATCTCAAGGTGAAATGTGGTTTAATCCTCAGTTTTATTATATGTATCTGCTCACACACTGACACTTGGGGCAAAAAGTGGATGCAGTTTTCCAATCAGTGTAGCTACCCCTGCTTCAAACATTAATGCAAATCCTTTGGAAGATATTTTCAACTCCTCTTTCACATCTTTTTCCCTGCTGCATAAAAACCTCTGTCAGTTTACTGCTGTTTTCTCATTTTGCTGTAGCAAATCAATGAAGAGATTTGTGACAGAGTGTTGGTTTTGGGGTCTTTATTACAGGAGATCCACATCCCTCGCCTCATCACCCCGGCCGAAAAGGGCAGAGATCTGGAGCCCAGAGTCATTGATGCATACCTCATCCAGTGTCAAGCAGAAGCACAGGAAGGTAATGACAGTTCTCAAAGTCCTTATGTTACTATGAGATCTGCATGCTTTACATTAATATTAGTCTGCTGTTGTTGTTATTTCTTTAAGTATCAGCAGCTCCAAATCCAAGCCGGCGTTTATTTGAGGCACATTAAAGTTAATCCTTTTCATCCTGCTATGGGCTGAAATAATAGCTCGTTATAATAGACGAGCAGGAGTCTGAAGACACTGTGGCATCTATCACTCATGCTCAGTGTGTCATCTGTCGTCACTTTCATTTGCACCAAAGCAGGTGAAATGGATTCACAATGGTTTATGCTTCCTAACTGAAGAGATTAATATACCTTAAGATTTGCCTTTATAACTGTGAACCATTCAATGCTGCTGCAATAGTCTAAGACTAAAAATATTGGAAATGAGCATTATCCTTAGTCTGATGACTGCAGATACTCAGGGGAATGATAAATATGGCATTGGTTGTAATCACTGATGATCACCTTTTGTGTCAGTATTTTAGCTTTTTCCTATCTCTCTCTTTTTACAGTGACAATTGCCAGAGCGATTGAACTGAAGCACAATGCAACACTCATTGCAGCTTTGGCATTTGAAACTGCAAACTTCTATCAAAAAGCTGGTCAGTGGTTTTACATATATGTTTTTTCACTTTATTAGATAGAATGACTTGGACCCAACGGTCAGCCAGTAGTCTAAGCAGAGAATCAGCTGATGAGTGCCTGAGTGTCTTTTAAAGTCTGCCACAACGTAAACATTCATTAAAGCACAGTGTATGGTATAAATGCTTTTTTTTCTTAATTAAAAAAGAGAATAAGTGAGGGGCATAATTTTGATTTCAACAGTGTTAATTGCAGTGAGTACATCAGAGTGACAGCCCAAGTTGAGAAGTTTGGAGATAAAGTAATAGAAGCAAGGTTGAGATGATAGTGATATATCGGACAAAGGTGGAGCTGCCAGGCAAGAGGAGAAGAGGAAGACCACAGAGAAGGTTTATGGATGTAGTGAAGGATACGTAGAGGGTTGGTGTGAAGGAAGAGGATGCACGGGATTGGGTGAGATGGGGGCAGATAAACCGCTGTGGCGACCCCTAACTGGAGCAGCCGTAAGTAGAGGAAGAATTGCATTACTGTAAAAACGGTTATTGTGGGAATTGTCTTTTTTTTTGTAGTTATTGTGTAATTATTTATTGATGGAAAAATAAAAGCTGAAATGCATATCAAGTTAGTTCTAAACCTAGTGCTGTTTTTGCAGGTTATTATTAAATATTGATAAAAAAATAAAAATCTTATTTTCATAGGATCTTTAAAAAGCGTGTTTACCAAGTTCTTTGACAGACAGGCAAAAGCTAAATACTCTAAGAAGATTTAAACAGTCAAACAGTAAATTTACATGGGAAGCAAAAAAAAAAAATTAAAGAAAAACAAAGAAAAAAAACTAAAATTATGAATCTAGATACTACTAACCCTAACCCTTGTTTTACAGGCCTAAGAAAATTAAAAATACACTAATGCGGTTTGACTTTGCCTCTAACATTGCTGCATATTTGATGCATTTGTGGCCACAGCGTGTTTCTTATATTTAATTTTTTATTTTTAATTTCTTATTTTTACACTATCCTTTTAATTGCCATTTAATGGGCCCTGTCCTTCTTGCACCACACAATTGCGCATAGAGGCTAAAGAAATAGATGCATGTACTTATTGTTGCACGCCTGTGGTGAGTGACTCTCTAATTGTTCTTTGGATATCTATATACGCTGTGTTCACAATTAGGCAAGTGAGTAGTTTAACCATATAGTTAGTTTTATGCTTTCCAACTCTATAAACATGAACGTATAAACATGAATGCCTATTGGATTTAAGCATACGAGGTGATGTGCATTTGTGTAATGAGGGAGGGTGTGGCCTTAGGAGATCAACACCCTATATCAGGTGTGCACAATTATTAGGCGGCTTCTTTTCCTCAGGCAAATGGGCTAGAAAAGAGATCCAACAGAATCTGAAAAGTCAAAAACTATTAAAAAAATCTTTCAGAGGGATGCAGCACTCTTGAAATTGCCAAGATATTAGGACGTGACTACAGAACCATCAAACATTTTGTTGCAAAAACCCAAAATGGTCGCAGGAAATGTGTTGAGAGAAAACGGCGCAAATCAACTGCAAAAGACTTGAGAAGAATCAAACGTGAAGCTACCAGGAACCCGTTATCTTCCAGTGCTGTCATATTCCAGAACTGCAGCCTACCTGGAGTGTCCAGAAATACAAGGTGTTCAGTGCTCAGTGACATGGCCAAGGTAAGAAAGACTGAAACCCGACCACCACTGAACAAGACGCATAAGTTGAAATGCCAAGACTGGGCCAAGAAATATGCGAAGACTGATTTTGTAAAGGTTTTATGGACTGATGAGATGAGAGGGACTCTTGATGGACCAGATGGATGTGCCCATGGCTGGATCAGCAGTGGGCATAGAGCTCCACTCTGACATAGACGCCAGCAAAGCAGAGGTGGGGTACTGGTATGGGTTGGAATTTTTAAATGTGAGCTTGTTGGACCTTTTCAGGTTGAATATGGTCTCAAACTCAGCTCCCAAACCTACTGCTGCACAAGAAGTTGATGGTCAGGAAGTCAAGAAACTGACAGACTCCATGGATCGAAGACTTTTGAGTGTTATAGAAAAGAAGGGTGGCTTTATTGGTCAAAAATGCAACTTGCCTTATAATTGTGCACACAGTGTATCTCTACACACTGAAGAAGGTGCAAGCCGATGTGCATTGCTGTATTTTTAATGTTCTTAGCCCTGTATAATAAAGACCTTTATCATTAAAAACAAAAAAAAAAAGAAAAAATTGCTCTCTTCTCTGTCCCCTCACCCCTTAGTCCCCCCAACCGGTCAAGGCAGATGGCAACCCCTCCCTGAGCTTGCTTCTGCTGAAGGTCTCTTCCTGTTAAAAGGGAGTTCTTCCTTGCCACAGTCGCCAAGTGCTTGCACTTATTGGATTGTCTGATTGTTGGGGTTTTCTCTCAAATACTGTAGGCTCTTAACCTTACAGTGTGAAGCACCTTGAGGTGACTTTTGTTGTGGATTGGGGCTATATAAAATGAATTGAATTGAATTTTAACTGTATCTTGAGTGCCTGGACGTGAATATTGTATGCCATTTTTTGGTAATAACCCTTCCTTTTTTTTCTTTTCACTATTGTTCCCTTCCATGTGCATTGGTGGTTTGAGGGACACCAGCAGCGCCCCTATTATTTCATTTTATAATGGCATGGTAAAAAGACATCACATGCCACATCACACAAAAGCAAGTCTATAAAATCAGTTTTTGAAGGGATTTGAAGGCAGTCACTGATTCTGTGAGGATGACTTCTTTACGCAGGCCATACGAAAGTCGAGGGGCACTAACAGCAAACGCATGGTCACCTTAAGGTGTAAGCCTTTCATTTGGAACGTCCAGGGGGGCAGCACTTGATGAGCCAAGGCTGTAAATTGGTTTATATGTACTCACGTGAAAAAATAGCACTTTCCTAGTCATACTGTCAACTGAATGTGCTTTAAACTACAAAGCACCATTTTTTACAATAGATTTTTAGGGCACTTCATTCTATACATTTCAAGCATGCTATCTCCCTCACATCCAGGGCCAATTTGAAATTGCCAAGTAACCTAACACGCATGGGAGACCATGCAAACTCCGCACAAGTTCCTGGTTTGAAAACCAGCGGAGGTTTTGAACCAGGAACCTTATTGCTGGGAGGCATCAGCATTAACCACTATCACTGTGCAACCCATGTATTGTCAGCAGTTCTGCTGTTGTAGCTTGGGGTAATACCCAGGTGTTCTTTAAATCAGCATCACTAACATCTTAAAACAAGTTTTTAATCACAGAGGGAGTCAGTGAAAGTCAGGACTGAGGTGATGTGAAGCTTGCTGCTAAAACCAGCAAGAAGCTCAGGTGCTGCACACTGAACCACTTGGAGGCCAAAGAGTGACTATGTTGACGCCAGAGAGGAGGAAGTTGCAGTAGTTGACGTCCACTAGGTCTTCATGTGAAAGTATTGAGTTTCTCAAGATGGTTCTTATTTGGAGGCAGGAAAAGTAGACGGCGTTTTAATTATTCATGGTTAAGAGCTGAAACAAACAGAATTAAGTTTCTGGCAACATTCTGTACACTTGTAGACAAAGGACCAACATAACTCCCAGTTGATGTTAATATGGTTTTTTGGATTAAACAATAAGATTTCCAGCTTTGTGTTATTGAAGTTACTGAGACATCTATGATTTTTAGGATCACAAAGTCCTATAGAAAGGAGTAACTGGTTCATGAAATTTGACCGAGTGGAAGCATGTTAATAGAAAACAAAATAGGACCTCAGGTAATGTTAGCTGTAGACAATGAAAAGTCACCTATTGTCATAGAAAAGGGTCTTTGAAAAAGTCATGAAGATCATTTCTGTTTTTTCCAGACCACACGCTGAACACCTTGGAGCCAGAGTGTAGCAGCAAATGGAGGAAATATCTTCAGCTGAAGCAGCACTTTTACATGGCTTATGTAAGAACATGTTTGTAGCACTACTATGGGAAAACCACTATTCTCTTCAGAGCACTATGACAGTCTTGGCTCCAGATTATACTCAGTGATTGTGTTTGCAGGCATACTGCTATCATGGACAAACACTCCTTGCAAGTGACAAGTGTGGTGAGGCTATACGATCCCTCCAGGAAGCAGAAAAGTGTATGTATATCTTAGACTAAACTTTGTATTTTTTCTTCTCACACCTAAAAGATGCTTTTTAAACTGCACACTGTATGGTGTATTTTTGTCACCTGTATCAAGTTATTCTATTGTATTCTACAGTGTAACCTTTACATAGTAGTTATGTCAGTTGTAGACTACAGTACTAATGTGACCTGCTCACTTAAGTTCGGTCTCATGGAGCTGAAGCATAAAAAATATTTGCAAGTAGGCAGTGAAACAGGTGTTTCCTGTGTGATTGCTGTGCTGCAGACACATCAAGCGCTGAAGTGTTGAGTGTTTCGCTTGTTTTCCCCTATTGCTCCCTGGATATATTTTTTTTATTAACACAAAAACCCTCTGTGTTTAGGTTACTCCCGTGCTGAGGCGCTGTGTAAAGAGTACCGTCAGACCAAAGGCCCGGGTACCACGGCCAAACCGTCAGAGCAGCTGTTCTTCCTCAAACTGGGTGGCCTCATTAAAAACACACTGGAGAAGTGCCAGAGAGAAAACGGCTTCATGTGAGTGAGAACTCAAATGCACATGTAAACACTAGTTGGTTCAGATTCTGGAACTTCTTTTTTCGACGCACGAGTCACCCCTCTCTATATTTTGGTAGGAAAATGCAAAATGTGCACAACGATTTAGTGAAACACTAACAAGCTTGAAAGTTAATATTTAGTATGCCCACCTTTATATTTGGTATGCCTGAACTCACTTAGGCAAGCTTTCTTATCATTTCTTTAAGGTAATCTTCAGGAAAAGTTCTCCAAGCTTCTTGAAGGACAATCCAAATGCTAAGGTCTGGGCTCTGGACTGAGTTTTTTCTATGCAGGCAGACTTTTACTGCATTGGCAGTGTGTTTAGGATCATTTTCATGCTGGAAAATGAAGCTATTGCCAATCAGAAGCTTTCCAAATAGTATTGCATGGTGGACCAAAATCTGATGGTACTTTTCTGCATTTATAATTCCATCAGTTTTGACAAGCTCCCCTGCACCACTGGCTGAAATGCAGCCCAAACATGACAGAGCCTCCACCATGTTTTACAGATGGCTGTAGACATTGTTGTACTGCTCTCCTGAACTCCTCTACACATATTCAAAACCATTTGAACTATAAATTTCAAATTTGGATTAATCACTCCATAAGACCACTGCCACTGATTTCCAGGTCCAGTTCTTGTGCAAATAGTTAAACCTCATCCTTTTCTCCCTGTTTCCCTTCCTTAAGAATGGCTTTTTACAGCCACCCTTCAGTTGAGACCATTTCTGACGAGGGGTTGGTGTATAGTAGAAGAATCAACTGAAAGGCCAGATTCATCTCTCAAATCTTGTGTCAGGGCTTTCCTGGATTTTTTCCCCCCCATTTCTTGAGGACATGGCTTTCAGATACTGTTGGTCTGCTGTAGAGATTTTTTTTTTAAGGCCCGCCACTTATTCTTTTGTCCTCCGCTTGTCTAGTTTCCTCAGATTTTAAGGACACACTGCACACTGTGCTGAGATGTGCCAAGTTTTTGGCTAAAGGCACTTTGGGAATTACCTCAATGGTGCAAAAATACAAAGTTATGCTGTTCAAATTGTGCTTTCTTTTGCATTTTTCATAGTTTCAACTAAAGAAAGGAGAACAAATGATGTGTTTCTTGGCTGCCAGTAACAAAGTGCATAAGTATACAATTTAAAACTGATGCTAAGTTGTCTGTTATGTGCAGACACAACATCCCTTATTTTAATTGACTCTTTTAGACTTGAATGAGTCATAGGTCAGTCCTTAGTGGTTTAACAAACAAACAAACAAAAACTGAAAATTGTCAGGTAGAAGGACTGAACTAAAAATGAGGGAAAAGGCAGCCAGTGTCCAAAAAAGCACTTTGAAAGACCTTTAGAAAGCCTGGAGAGCTATTGCTCAAGACCAGTTAAAAATGATAAAATCTGGCTCTGTAAGCAAAATATAAAGAAACAAGGGGTGGCTCAACACTTTTGCACAGTTCTGTATGTCACAAAGTAAATTCACCATGAGAACAGCATAGTAATCAAACCACACCTCACCACACCTTATGAAGGGCACAGTTTCAATAATTAACCACATATTTTCCACAGTCTGAAATAAAGTGAATGTAGTTTTAATCCTGGCTCAGAACAGCATGCTGTAACAGAAACGGAGGACACAGGAACACAAGGTCAAAACTTACTGTGCACACTCCTGTCTGCTTGTCCCGTCGGAGAAAACTGCCCGCTGGCTGCTCTGAGCTTCACCTTCCAAACACTTGACTTCAAGTTTATGTCCCTCTGTCACTGCAGCTGCTTTAAAAAAGTATGCTGTGACCCATTGGAAGTTGCTGATGATGTAAAGGTCGTAACCTCTGGCGATGGCCATTTTAAGCAGAAATATATGACAGTTTTTCTAACAGCCCACTCCAGTTTCAATTGACAATGCATAACTGTGGTGAACTCATGACATGGCAGTTTTAGCCACTGAACCTCACTTTCATTTTTTTTCCATCATTTTTTTTTTTTTTTTGTTGGTTGGTTTTTTTTTTTTTTTTTATTTTTTTCTGTTTTTTTTTTAACATT
>VUQH01042456.1:16778-41267 GCA_015106775.1 Etroplus canarensis | reverse complement strand
TTTTTTTTTTTTTTTTTTTTTGGCTCTCCTTTTCAGACCCTGCTGACATGTAAATGTTTTTTGAAAACGTAAATGAGCATCTAATACATGAATTCAGAGTAGAGCATACCATCGCTAAAAGATAACACCATCTTATAATGAAAACACCCACCTGTTCCCCCAGACAAGTTAAAGCAAATGCTTTGGTTGCTTTGCAAGTGATGTTTAAACTGACTGCCATTTGTACTGCAACTTGTTGTTCCATCACACTTTTTCTGACTCCCTCCTCCTCCTTAGTGAGTCATTGTTTCCCCATCTGGTTTAGTCAGCCTGGCCCTAGGTCCCAATAGCTGAGTTGCCCTCCATTACCTCCTCATCCTCCTCCTCATCCTCCTCAAGTTACTAGAGCTATTGCCTGGAATGGCCTTGAATGAGACACGGAACCAATTTGCATGTGCTGAACTGCCAGATATTTGCAGACATTTTCATGGTTGTAGGCAGCAGATCATCACTCCTGACCATCACATATACAAACACTTGTTTAACAGACATATAAACACACACACACTCTTCCACTGCAGAGTTACACGCACGCACACTTGTTAAGCATCTGTTATAGAAGGAAGCTAATGAGCAGTGTATGTCTTAGATGGGATATTAGCGAGGGGAATGGAGGCACTGTTACCGTAGAGATAGTTTCCCATGATCCCCTCCAGGCTGCACAGCACCGCTAGTTTCTGAGTAATTCATTGTGGCAGGTCTTCCTCTAGCGCCCCTTCTGACCTTACGGGGTGCTGCGTCCATCCTCCCTTGCTCTCTGCTGCTCTCCCAGGTGGGCTCATACCATGCATATTTCATACATGATCCACACTGTAACAGAGTTGCAGCAGCACTATTCAGCCACAGGCCATAGGAACACAGCTCAGCATTAGTGGAATGTCTTAACACTAATACACGCACAGCATACATGCAGAAAACCCCCACGGACTTGTGCATAAATTGGGGCAACTCAAACGAGCGTGGTCTCTTAGTGAATTCCTGTGTGCACCCAGTAACCACACGGTGTTTATACAGTTATTGCACATCATGCAACCACTGCTTATATATTATCACATAAATAACAATTAGCCCTTGTTCTCGTTCAGTGTAAACATGAAGTATTTGTGTAGTCAT
Source organism: Etroplus canarensis (assembly GCA_015106775.1). NCBI lineage: Eukaryota > Metazoa > Chordata > Actinopteri > Cichliformes > Cichlidae > Etroplus > Etroplus canarensis. Next base: position 40,115 of record VUQH01042456.1, on the reverse strand, counting down.
CAGCGGCAGAAGGGGAATTCCAGCAAGGTGTGTTAAGACTGCAAGACTGCATTACAGCTAAATCTAAGGTTTTGCTCTGTAAGAAGACAGACAGCTTTTGTCTCTCTAAATAACTATTTTTGTATTTATCTAGCTCATCAACATTCATCAGTCTTTCTTTCAAGTTATTTTTATTGAAAGTGGGATGAAATACCTCACCGCATCTTCAGATTACAGAGTATAAGGCTTCCTCAAACAAGTGTAAAGAGAATGAAGGAGCTTTTCTGCTGTCTCTACTTCATATATACTGTATATACAGCACAGTGTATTGTGTGAAAACCTTAATATGTTCCTTGTTTTTTGTTGCAAAAGCCTTTTTCAATTGATGTCACCAATGTGTATCAATTTCCCACAATCTGTTTCCTTATTTGTTCTCTTGTTCATCTATCATATAGACATAGTTGATTAAGCTTCTTGTCTCTCATCACTTCATTGTGCCATTTGCTTCTCTTTAGTGCACCAGTGTAAACAGCATAATTAGTTCTGAAGAACTTTTTGATGGGTGCACAGTCACAGAATTTTCCAGATTATAACTAGCAGGTGCTTTGTCAAAATATGTTCATTGCTGTCTAATTATTTCCCCTCTGCCTCATTTTGAGGGCTCTGACAGCAGAGTATCACTATTAACAGTTAATGAACCTTCCATTTAAGCATTGTAAGGGCCCAGCTTGCTGTGTTGAGTGCAGGAGAGTGACGTGCTGATGTAAGCTGACCCCTAATGTGGTAGATGTGGAGTCACAGTGCTGTCACAGTGATGTTCCTGGCTCTGCCCTCATCCCTGCTGCACACATTAGCACTGTTGTGTGTCAAATGAGGACAGGAGTGCTTAACTCAATTTTTCCTCCTGTCCTTCTCCTCAGTTATTCCCCCGTCCTCTTGTGCTCCCTTCCTCCTCTTTCTTATAATTTTTTTTGGCTTTTCTGCCACTACAGGGTTAGAGAGTGGAGGTGTGACTTTGAAGGACCCTGTCTCTGAAGGGGAGATTGAGAGCTCCTCAACGGTCACATTACGCTGTCATATTGATGGACACCCACGGTGAGTCTCTTCCCACTTCAAGTTCAGAATTCCTGGGGTTAGGGTTCACCTTGGAGATGGTACTCAAAAATATTCCTCTTCCACTTTCCCTGATCCTCACCTTTGGATTTCCCCCTGTTTTTCCCCCTCGTGTGCTCCTGAATTCTCACACTTATCCACTTTAATCCTCCTGCTTCTCAGGCCGACATGCCAGTGGTTCAAGAATGGAGTGAAGCTGACGGAGAAAACTCATCAGATCAACAACAAAGAGAGAACCCTCACCTTCCAGAGTGCTAGTCCTGATGATAATGGCCTGTACTACTGCTGCGCCAGAAATGCAGCAGGACATGTCTGCAGTAACAGCAACTTCACTCTCAACATTATAGGTGTGTGTGTGCAACCTTTTTGTGGCATCTTCATCCACTTGGACATATAAAGGATCTAATGGTTGTTAATTTCATTGATTATTTTAACAATAAAGTATTTTAAAATGGTAATAACGCTCCTCATCATCCATCCAGCATTTAAAGATACCGGTTTTGCAAGAATAGAAAATAAGCTTTTGTCCTGTTAGTAAAAGCTACAAATTGATGTTTCTCACAGTTAGGCCTGAAAAATGTTGGTGTAATGATTTTTTGATTACTTTACTCCACTAATTGATTGTTTCACCTCAGGTCACTAATCTGAGGTTTTCAGTGTGTGTAGTGAATTTTCCACATTTCCACACCTGGAGATGACAAGATGCTGTGTATAAAGCCCATTAGTGGTGAGAGAGAGCAGAAAGTAGAAAAAGTAATGGAATTTGTAATATAATTATCTCAGAGTGGATTAGCACCTTCCTCCCATGCCACCCATACACAGAGAAACAACATCATAAACATCTTTTGAAGGAACAATAACAGCAGCTTCCCCAGCAGCCGGAAGGTCTTTCCATGTATCTACCAACAGCAACAACAGTTTATTATATAGGGAGACTGTTTTTTCCCTTTTTCTACAAGCTCTCATCATGTTGTTTACTCTGTTTGTGTATGTGCTCTGTGTTATGCTCACTGTACAGCACCTAATCAATGTTAGAAACCTGATGCCCCGTTCCACTTCAAATAGCCACCTGCAACACAGATACACCAGGTTAGCACCTGGGTTGAGAAAGAATGGGCAATTTTTCAGTTTCAGGTTACGGTGTCACCACCCTCTGCTCTTCTATAGGCCTTCACCTTCAGGAAAAGGCTGACAGATTTAAACTGCTTTTCAGTGCATGCTCAGATCTTTAGGCTGAGGCCTTCTCACTGACTTCCTGGGTGGGCCAGGTGTGCTCTGAATGCACGCCATTTTTTTTTTTTTAAATTTAATCTTCACTTGAACTAGTTGTCATGTCCTTAAACTTCTACTGGCACCGTTCCTCTGTGAGCTGTGCTTATTTGAAATACTGGATTAGGGGTATTTTCCGGTTCACATTTCTTTGTTTAGCTCAGAGACCTTCAACTTTGTATTTGTAGTATAGCAGTGTTGTAAAATTTGCGAGGTAATTACTCGTCTGTTAGGTTGTACCATACCTAATCTCAAGTTTTGGCTGGTCAAAGTAGTCTGGTCAAGTATTGGCTGAAGCAGGGAGGTTTGATGGTGGCTGGTAAAAAGGATCAAAGGAATGCAGATAACAGGAAAAATGTGACTGTTGAAACATTTTGCAGATAATTTGAGGGTAACTGAAAACCCTGCTATCCTCATTATTGTTATTACAAAGACCATTTGTTGATTCTAACTCCAGTTTCTAGGACTAGCTTGTTTATAGACTATCCCAGAGAAAAAAGGTGATGGAGTGTCTACAATTCTATGATTAATAAGGATGAAAATACAGTGTATGATAGTTTCGATAAGCTGCAGGTTCTGTTCTCTGACCTCATTAAGTCTGTCCTGGAGGCCCCTGTGTTGTTGACACACTGCCACCTGAACACTGCTGGCTTACCAGCCTCCTGCTGCTGTTGGCAGCTTTTAATAAAGCCTGGCATAGTTTGGTATGATGCGTGAGCATCCACGCAGTTGGAACTTGAGGGTCTAATGCTTGCAGATGTAATCATACAGATGTTCTACCTCTCTAACAGATAAGAGCTTCCCGCGGCCGGTGGTCATTCCTGAGGACCAGGTGGTGCTGAAGAATGAGGAGGCTGTGTTTCACTGTCAGTTCACTGCAGAGCCGGCCCCCACGTTGGAGTGGTACCACAACGATGAGCCGCTGGCAAACAAAACTCGGTATGTTGAGTTCTAAATCCTCCCCTCTGTGTTAGTTTTGTACCTCATCACACATCTGACCCCTGCAGTTCTTATTCTCCGATCTTGCACTCACCCCCTTCTCATTACTTTTTTCCTCTCCTTACTATTATATAAGCATGTGTCTGAGTGTGCAGCAGTTAGGTATTCCATTGAGCCCAATGAGGTGGAACCATCGTGTCAGGCTCTCAGCTCTCTGTGGGCTGTTTCAACATGAGCTTAAGACAAATTGCACATTGAGGAATGTTATTACTGGAAAAGAGCATTGTAAAGTTTTTTTGCAGTCCAATATACATTACTAGAACGTAGCCTTTCTCTCCAGCCTATCATGGGAGACTTTGCAGGTCTCCAGTGCCCATGCTCTGAGAGGAGCAAACCCTCAAGCTACAATCAGCTTAACGTATGCTCTTCCATAATCAGGACTTCATAATAACCAATTTCTATACATCATGCTAAGTACACCCTAATGCTTCATAGCACCTCATGCTTATACATGAATGTGTAACTTGTTCCCCATAGAGGGTGCAATCCAGATTTTCTATTTTAAAGTTATTACTGAGCTCAGTGAACAAGGGAGGTGAATGACTCCAATATCAATAGTTAGTCATTTGTGTAATGAGCCTGTCAGAGGCGGATTTGGTCACCTAGGCAGTGATGATTCAGCAGCAGTACTGCAGAGGCATCAGTAATAAGCATGAAAACCTGGCCTCTTTGTGGTTAAATTATTCCATGGCAGCCTGGTGCTTCATGTAATTTTGTTTGTTGATCTGGGCTGATTATAATCCCAAAGTTATGCAGCTCTCTGTGGGAATATCATCTGTTTATGCACCTACCCTGTTTAGATAACCTCCCCTAGTCTGAGTATAAATATCTGATGTAGAATGTTTTTCTAAATGTGTGAAAAGAAGAAGAAATGTACCAGCTCCAGCCTAAGGCTATTTTTTTTGTGGCCACATTCTGCCCCATGGGTCAGACTTGTGAAACCATATGTCTGATTTCCTTTCCATTTTGTTTTGTAGTTATTTTAGACTGTTTCCACAGACTAGTTCTCCATCTCTCAGGTGGAAGGATACACAAGCTCCCAAAGCTCATTTCCCTCTTGCTCGTGAACAAAGAAGAAGAGATGACAGAAATATCAACTTTCCTGAGGGAATCCACTGTAGAACCAGATATTCTTATACGAATCCTGCTTTTGGAAAACTCTTCTCAAGCAATGCAGATCATTCAACAGTGCCTTCTTTATTCCTCTCCACATATTCCTTTTTCCCATGAGCCTCTGCAATGACTTTGGATCTTCTGCTTTTTATGTGTGGGATATGCGGCTCCTTTTTTGCCATCCCTGCAGCTGGCTTAAGGTCTGCCTTTAATTACTCCTCATTCTGTCCATCACTGACACTGATACTCCCCATCAGCCTGACAGACTCCAGGGGCCAGCTGTCAGGTCAGGCCTCCTGAAGCACAAGATTGTTTGTTTCTAAATTAACTCAAAATGTAGGACACATTTTTAACATTTACTTCAACTTATTTAGAACAGCAGATGGCTTGTGTTTACTGAATCAGGCCAAAATAGAAGAAAGAAGTAGGCTTATGTCAAAAAAGACCACGTTTTCAGGCACTTGTGGAAGAGCACCTATGTGTTCTCCTTGCAGGCCAAAGTAACAGCTAAGAAAGATCTAGGTGGAGTTGTAATTGTGCAGAAATCCTCACAGTGGCATGTGCTGTTTTAGTGCTTTCCTACGCAAATAATAAGCAAAATGTTGTTTGCTGGTCAGTGATTGAGAGAAAATGTGTCTCCATCTTCTTCCACAGAGTGTTCATTCTATCCAATGGGACACTGCTGATCACCCAGGTTAAGCCCAGGAACACAGGAATCTACAAATGTGTTGGCCGGGGCCTCAGAGGATCGCATGTTAGTCTGGAGGCCTCCCTCGAAATAGCTGGTACACACACGCACACACATACTGTTCAAAGTTTCACTTGTTAAACTGGGAGAGATAAACACCTGCTATTCTGTAATCTGAGTGAAAGGGGCTACATATTTATACTGCCCTCCATCTCTCCCACTCTAATCTTCCCTCCCTTCTTCTTCTGGCTCTTTCACTTAGTGCCAGATCTCTCTGATGATAATCACATTCCCTTATTGACATCCGGCCCAGCTGTATTCACTACACACACTGCACAGGAGCGTTTTCCTGCTTCCTCTCCATATTATTTTTTTCTAACAGTCCAGCTGCTTTCCAAGCTTGTTTAGCCTGACAAGTTTCTTCCAAAGCGAACAGCACCTGGCACTCACTCTGAACAAGCAGTAGATGTTACATTAGATAACACACCAGTATGACTCAAACTGAGTAATGAGCAGTGTAATTAGGAGGTTGTGAAATGTTGAATGTCATTAAAACCTGCAGCAGGTTTCTTTGCACGAGCATTGTAAAGCACTGTAAAATAAAAATTAATCATTGAAAGTAGAACAAATGAAACTTTGTGTTTGTGCAAAAAAGTCAGGTTCCCATACTTTATGTACAAGTCAAAACACATCGAAACTGCTTTAATATTGAGCAGGCAGTAACAAATCCAGCTCTTTCTCTTTACCACATTTTCAAAAATAACTTCTTGAAACAACTTTGAAATGGCTCATTGACATTAAAGCTACAACAGCAACAACAAGATGGCTGTAATATCTTCTCATCTTACTAATCAGCCAGCTTTTAGAAATGCAAGTGCACGCAAGTCACATATTTTGAATAAGCTCAGGGCTAAAATTTCTTTGCATTTCAATGTCCTGGGCACTTTTTTTCTCCTCTCCAGCAGCCCCCTTTTCCCCCCAAGGGTTTTGGATTAACAAGGTACAACAGTATCTGCAGTTTTAACCCAGTGAACCACAGCTCCATTTAAATACCTTAATTCGCTTAATCTGATGCTAATCCCTACAGGCATTATGGGGCATTGTGTCACAGTAGAATTCAGTGTTTAGGGACAAGTTGAAACAGTCATTCCATCGTAGCTCCGCCTCATTCATTTCACTGCCCTCCCTCTTCTCACACCTCCACTTCTCTTTCATCTGCTGAGAAATGTGTGTTTTCTTCTGTTATCATTAATTAATTTAGATCTTAGACTAGTAGAAGGTCGTAGCCACTGACCAGCTTTCAGAGCACTGTTGGCCGATAAAGTATTAATGACTTCCACCTGAGAGACCTCACAGTAGTGGACGTCTTGTGAGTCTTTGTAGCACATTTTCTGTATAGGGGCTGCCACTTTTGATATGACCCACCTCACACAGACCTGAGTTAATTCCCAAACTCAGAACAACCTGTATTCTTATTTCTCCTACTGTGTGCTTTGTTTTTTAATCACTGTGATGCGCTCTTCAAGTCTGGGAACTTATCTTAACAAGACAGGAAATCTTTTAATAGAACTGTAAGTTGGAATTAAGTGTTCTTAGAGCCGATCCTGAAATTCAAAATCCGTAACGCTTAACTGGCTTTGAACACAGATTGATGATGATTAGGGGTCCTACGTAACTGAAAACAGTGTCAGTGTTTAAAGTGCTGCTTCAGTCTAAAAAATTTCTCTCTGATTTTTCACAACAGAAATAGAAGACATGGTGCCCAAGATGTCAAAGGTTTTCACAGCAGACACCGTGCAGCAGGTAGCCTGTCGCCCCCCAAGCGGCAAACCTGAGCCGGAGGTGTGGTGGGAGAGAGGTGGTCAGCGGGTGCCCACAGAGGGTAGGGTATACCAAGATGGCCTATATTTGGTCTTCAGTCCAACAGAGGAGGGAGATTCAGGCATCTACACCTGCGTGGCCCACAATAAGGCTGGACGAAAGACACAGGACGTCACCTTCACTGTGGCCAGTAAGTCCTAAATGAACACTGAGTTCACTTTAACTGTCTCAGCTACACAAAGTGCAGTGAAACGTTTGGATAATGCCCATTTCTCTTGATTGAGCTTCCTGAAGTCAATAATGTATGATGGTATCTGGTGAAAGGCGCAGTAATGCTGAATAAAGGGAAATAAAGAATTGAGTGTTTTTGAACATAAAGTGACAGTGTGTTGGCATATTCTGCCTCGATTTGACCATCCCTTTTTTTAAATCTGTCTTGAGTCATCCAACTCGACAGAAATACAAGACTAATTTGTTGAAGTACCCCAAAAGTTAACCCCTTGAGATCCTAGGCTGAATAAGCAAACGAAGGAGGACTAACATGCAGAATACACTCGCTGGCCGCTTCATTAGGTACACTTGGTTAACTGCTTGTTAATGGAACTGTCTAATCAGCTACATGGCTGCAAGTCGTTGCACTTAGGGATGTAGACATGGTCAAAATGACCTGGTGAAGTTGAATTGATATCAGAATGGGGAAGACAGGTGATTTAAGTAACTTTGATCACGGCATGGTTGTTGGTGCCAGTCAGGTTGTTCTGAGTATTTCAGAAACTGCTGATCTGCTGAGGTTTTCCCACACAAACATCTTTAGATTTTTTTTAAATTTAGTGGTCCCAAAATTTGAAAATATCCAGTGAGTGGTAGTTCTCTTGGTGAAGATGCCTTGTTGATGTCAGAGGAGAATGGCCAGACTGCTTCAAGCTGATAGGAAGGCAACAGTAACTGAAATAAAAAGGTTTTACAACCACAGTATGCAGAAGACCATCTCTGAATCCACAACACATTGAACCTTGAAGGAGCTGGATTACAGCAGCATAAGACCACACCGGTTGCCACTCTTGTCAGCTAAGGCTACATGGATACAATTTGCACGGGCTCACTACAATTGGACAATAGAAGATTGGAAAAACATTTCCTGGTCTGATGAGTCACAATTTCTACTGTGATATTTGAATAGTAGGGTAAGAATTTGGCATAAACAACATGAAAGCATGAATCCATGATGTTATCATGCCAGTATGGACTAAAATATCTAAAAAATATTTTCAGCAGCTTGTTGAATCCATGCCATGAAGAATTAGGCAAAAGAGGGGGGGGCACCCAGTGCTAGCAACGTGTATAAAATAAAGTGGACGTGAGTATAGACAATCATTATAGTCTAGTCATATCATTGTATATAATCCAGATAATTCTATTAAAATGTTCTAGAAGACACCAAACTTGCAAAGGTGGGTAAGAGGTCCAGTTCGGTGATTCATATTAGAGGTGAAACTTACCAAACAGTTTACAGCCTAGTTGGCATCAGCCTGTCACTCAAAGCAGCCAAGTCCCTAATAGTGCATAAATTTATGGCTTAGTGTGAACAGTTTTAAGTGGATAGTTTTAATAGAAATTCATCCTCTGTATTGTTGTCTCAAAGTGGGGAAATTAGAGACTTTTTGTAGCAGGCTGTAAACATGTTTTTCTTTGAAGTTGAACATTTTAATGTGAGATTCAGTGAGGATTGACTTGCTTAAGGAGGTAGTCAAGTAGTTTAGAGGAAGTACACTTAATGTCACTTCTGCCTTGGCTTTATTTTTCAGTCCCATAGGTTACTGCTCAGCCATAGTAAGTAGACTTATTAATGGTGGGATCACTGGGCCATCTGCCAGAAACACAGGGTTGTTTTAATCTATATTTTTGACTGTCAAAAGGGCCTAGGTAATTAACACTTTGTATTTTTCTCTAGGGGATGGCTATGTAGCTAAGAAATTATTGTCTGCGTCTGTGTGTCCACAGCTAACCCAGTATGGGTGGAAATGCCTCGGGACAGTAATTTGGAAGAGGGTAAACCAGGTTACCTCCACTGTCACGCTCAGGCCAACCCCCAACCTGAGGTCACCTGGCTCCGTAACAGCAACATAATTCAGCCTGAGGTGAGTTACTGATTCACAGTTATCAACGTCATTTTTTTAACAACATACGGAGGAGAACTGGACTAATGTTTGTACATTCTCGGATAGTTTTACCAGAAACTTGTTTTTTTTTGTCCCACCAGGACCCTCGCTTTAAGATATTCCCTAACGGGACTCTCAGGATCAACAATGTGGAGGTCTACGATGCACATATGTATGGCTGTGAAACCAAAACTGTTGGCGGAAAGCTGTCTGGGCATGCTAGAGTTACTGTGCTTGGTAAGCTGTGTGGGAATTATTCAGCCGATCAATATATACAGCAGAATGTGCTTTCCTTACTCAGAATCTACTTGAAGTTATTCCCCAGACATAAAGATGATGTGTAATGAGTGAAATCATATGCAGGGTATGATGAGTAATACAGTGCTGAGATGAAGAAGAAACCCAATGTGGTCATGGCTGTGGACTTGTGTGTGTGTGTTGCTTAAAATAGGACTCCATGTTGTGTATCTGGGCGTCCTGCAGGACATCCATGAAATGTGACTCATACACAGCAGCTTTATCCTATGCTCAATTTTACCATGTTATCGCCATGATAAATTCCTGTCTGTTGCTGTAGCATTACTGTCATAAAAGGCATGGCATGTCACAGATTTATCAGGTCGAGCTGGAAGCTGTCGAACTATATGATCTCACCCTCTGATTGACCTCAGCTTTTATACTCATCAGATCTGTGTGCTCTTGCGTGCCTTTTGCTACAGTTCCCCAAATATGTCTGAACACGATTTGCATCAGCTTGGTGTCTTTTCATCTGCATTTGTCTAACGTGTGTGGTGTTTTGACTTGTGTTTCAGAGAAACTGAAGTTCACACCAACCCCACAGCCTTCCCAGTGCTTGGAACTGGACAAAGAAATCACCATCCAGTGCTCTGCTAAAGGCAGAGAGCCCCCCACTATCCGCTGGACCAAAGCAGGTATACTGCCACTGGCTTAACCTCTGTTTGCTGTGACTTCAGATCAGATAAGGAATTGCTGTTCAACAATATCTCATCCAGAAGCTATTAGTAGCCATCATTTATTCACTTATGATGAAAAATGCTATTTCCACAAAAAGATGTAACAGCCTGTCCAGAGTAAACACAGTTTGTGGAAGATTTATCATCACAGATCATTTCGCCCCTCCATCTGCAATAGCCATGATGGAGTCTAATTAACCACTTGAATCCCACATGGATTACCAGAACAGCCCTCCCAACCCTTCTCATCCCTGTGTGTTTCTCTGTCTCCCCCTGCAGATGGAGGAGAGCTGCCACCTAATGTAGAGCAGAGTAATGGCCAGCTCCATTTCACCAAAGTCATTCGCAGCAATGCTGGCAACTACACTTGCATCGCCTCCAACAGCCTCCAGGGGGAGATCCGGGCCATGGTGACCCTTACTGTAGCCGGTAAACCGCTCACTCATCATCCTGGAAGAAGGGAATAATTAAATAAAGGGTCACGCTGCCATATTAGTCATTAGTCCCACATTAAAAGGACTTGTGGTCTTAGTACATGTGAGAGTGGTTTTATAACAAGGCAGTCACTGATCATTGTCATCAAGTTTCAAATCCAGCAGCATTTATTGGTGTAGTTGGTGGTCTTTTTATAGTCTAGTAGTGAATTGGGTTCGGGTTGTAGACTATCTGAAAGGATCTTAACCACGGTCACCACAGCCTCTAAAGGAGGTGTTATAGCACCGGTTGTGGTCCCGTTGTTGCATTAATGAGATTTTGCTTGTTTCTGTGTGTGTGTGTTTGTACGCATGTATTTCTGTGCACATAGTGTACATTCGCTTCAAGGTGGAACCAGACAATATAACAGTGTACCAAGGTCACACAGCAATCCTGCACTGTCAGGCTACTGGTGACCCTGAGCCTCACATCCACTGGATGGTCAAAGACAAGACGCTGGACATCAGTAAGAACAGGAGGTAAATGACACGCATTTGTCTTTTAGACAGCTCAGCAATCATGGATTAAGATTCCAGAGTCCAAACACAATTGATTACATTTCCATCCCCACACATTCAATATTGATTTAGCTTATACTAACATAGTATTATAGCTTGGGAAACAAACAAATATGAGAGTTCATGTTTCATTTGCTCTGGCAGAATGTGCCTGGGTTTCCTCCTGTTTAAACAGAATTCCCAGCCTTGCTTGTGCTGGGCCAGTCACAGCCATTATCTTCTGTTGTGGAGAAATTAGGGCTGGTCAGCAAATATTAGTTGTCCTTCTGATACCTTGAATCCTTCTATGGGGACGTCACATTTGGCTTGTCACATTCTGTTCAACATAGACCTGTTGCATCCCATGAATCCAAAACAAGAGCCTGGGTCTCTTATTTCAGTTAATGTAGAGGTAACAGATATTTAACAAAAATCTCAATGCATTTATTGAATTTCCTTAAAATGTCTTAAACCGTTTTTTTCATTACATGTCAAATCTAATTTGGGTGCAAATACTCCACTATTCACTCATTTGGTAGGTATTGGTAATGTGGTAATACAAAGTATCTCAGCTTAGGTGATAGGTTTTTCTTTTACTCACAGCGGTGATAATCACACCGAAGTGCAACTCATTGTTGCTTTGTCACTGGATTTAGCAACTTCTCATAGCTCTTCAGTGACTTTTTTGCAGCAGGAGAGCATGACCAGAAGCACCACTCTGTCTGCTCTTTTTCGTGAGTGAGAATCAATAGCAGCAGCAGCCCCTACACTGTGAGAGAAAAGGAGACATTGTGTTGCTTTTTTCTTTTTGAGTAATAATTGCACAGAATATAATCCAGATCACAGCCATTATCTCTGACCTATGTACAAAATCAATTTCCAAAAGGCAATATAAACAAAAATCCGTGATATGTTAATTCACGTAAAACTTCCATTTAACGGACAAAAGTACAGCAAAGATTTTCAGTTGTTTTACTGACCAACTTAATTATATTTAGCGATTATACCCAAGTTTAGAATTTGCTGGCTGCAGCACATTCAACAATAGTTGGAACAGAGGCATGTTTACCATTTTATTCAATCACCTTTCCTTTTAATAACACTTTTTAATCGTTTTGGAAGTGGGGATACTAATTGTTGTAGTTTTGCAACTGGAGATTTTGTCCATTTTTGCTTGATATAACACTTGAGCTGCTCAGCAGTCCCTGGTTGCTGTTGTCTGATTCTCCTCTTCCTGTTACTACATACATTTTCAATAGGAGACAGCTCTGAACTGGCAGCAGGCCAGTAAAGCACACACACTCAGTGACTGTAAAGCCATGCTGTTCTACCCTGTGCATAATGTGTCTGGCATTTTCCTGTTAATATAAGCATGTATGTCCCAGGAAGAGACATATGTTGCCCTGATGGCAGCACATGTCTCTCTAAAACTCTTAATGTACACCTCAGAGTCAATGGTACCTTCACATGCATGCAACTCGCCTGTGCTGTGGGCACTGACTCACCCCCATATCATCACAGATGCTGGCTATAGCACCTTTCACCGATGACAATCTGGATGGTTGTTTTCATCTTTGGCAGGGAGAACTTAACACCTGTTTTATCCAAAAAGGAGTAGAAATGAGGACTCATCTAAACACAGTGCACCTGTCTTTTGATCCATCTGAGATGAGCTCAGAACTTGGTGGCGTTTCTGCATAGAGTTGATGTATGGCTTCCTCCTTGCGTAATACAGTTTCAAGTTGCATTTCTGGATGCAGCGCTAAACTTTAAGTGACAACGGTTTTCTGAAGAACTCCCAAGCCCAGGAGGCTTTCTTTATCACATTAGCATGATGGTTTCTTAGGTGGTAGCACCTGAGGGCTCAAAGATTGCGCGCGTTCATCAGTGGGTTCCGACCTTGCCCTTTACGCACTGGCATGTCTCCAAATTCTCTGAAGCTTTTCATAATATTATGCACTGTTGATGTTAAAATACCTAAATTCTCTTCAATCATGCATTAAGAAATGTTCCTTTTGAACTGACTAACAATTCTCTCACAAATTTTGGCACAAACGGGTGAGCCCCAACCCATCCTTGCTTGCAAAGACTGAGTCTTTAATGGATACTGCTTTCATGCCTGTTCATGATGCCTCACCTATTATTTATTATATTATTAGCTTGCTTAATGTGGAAGCAACTCTGTCCCAGCTTTTGCTGAGTGTGTTGCAGCCATCAAATTCTAAATTTGTGCAGATTTACAAAATACAATGAAGTTGGTCAGTTTCTTTTTAGTTTTTCTGTTAAATAAAGGTTTGTGTCAGTTAACACAGTCACAGAGTTTAGTTATTATTGTGAAAATATAACAACTATTCAGTAAATAAGTTTTGTCTAAGATTTGATTTTTAATGTTAACAAAATGTGACACGTTTAGATTATCTAGAAGAACTTTGGCCTATGTCCAAAAGTGTTAAACATTAAAATAAATCTGTTTCTCAAGTAGCACACTGGACACATTGGACATCCATTTATCTGTTCCATTCCTTCTTTTGTCCAGGTTCCACAAGATGCCCAATGGCTCCTTAGTGATTAAGGATGTCACCACAGATGACACAGGCAGGTATACCTGTGTGGCTGGAAACAGCTGCAGCATTAAAGATCGTGTGGCTCAGTTGTACGTAGTAGGTGAGTTTAACACACACACACAAACACACACACGCGCGCGCTTCCTTTATCAGGAACAAATGGGCACACAACCACAAGTGTAGAATAAAGGCTTTAATTAAACCTTCACCCTCTGTCTGTCATCTATGTGGACAGGTTAATAACCATGGCCATGTCTCTGAAGCCACTGCTGTCACTGAGGTGATGGGATTGGGCAGACGTTAGATCTAATAAAGCTTCACACTCAGTGGTTCCTTGTGTGCTGACTAAAGATGAAAATTACAGTCACACACTATCACTCGTGGCCCATATCACCCCATTTTCTCCCAAAGCAGCAGGATGGTATTCCAGGTTTGTTTAAAATAAAAAATAGACAATTAAATTTAGATGTTTGTCGTGACTTGTAAAAGCCAGACAAGTAGACAAGTAGCTGTCTTTAACAGGGCAACTCAGAAAAATGAAGCATCTGTATGTTCCTAAGTAGATTTGCGGTTTTAACTGCATTAACATTCAGCACAAATACCTTCTAATCATCCACTTTTTCACTCTCAGAACATCTATTTTTAAAATCCTATTCTCAGAAACATTTCTTTTTATGCTAAAATTGATGGTTTTACAAAAAGATGTAACACAGTATGAAGCATACTGAAACAAGACATGTTTAACATCACAAAATGCACTTCTTAACCACATTTTAGTTAACTCTAACTTTTGCGTGTGCTCAACAGACAAACCAGCGCATTTCCCCAGTGAAGATGAGGACAGGGCTCCTTACAAGATGATCCAAACCATTGGTCTATCAGTGGGAGCAGCTGTGGCTTACATCATTGTGGTGCTGGGACTCATGTTCTACTGCAAAAAAAGACGCAACGCCAAAAGGCTGCAGAAGGGCCAGGATGGAGAGGAGCCCGAGATGGAGTGTCTTAATGGTACGGATGTCGATAAACTCACAATACAGCAGTTATAAAAGGATTGAGTAGGTTATACCCGTAGTTGGCGCTCTTGAAGTTCAGGACATTTGCTTCCATCTTGTGTTTATTCTATGTATTACACCTAACATGAAAAAATACCAGAAACTATTGTTGAGCAGAGCAACAGTTCTCTCGCTTCCATATACTGTATATACAGTAGAAGTATACTCTGAATGTGATATGTACTGTATCTGTGAGCCTTAGTGGCATTTGTGTTGTCTTCATCAGGAGGTGCTGTTCAACAGAACGGCCACACTACTGCTGAGATCCAGGAAGAGGTGGCTCTCACCAACATGGGTACCATTGCAACAACTGAGAAACGTCACAGCCACGTCAACAATGATAAACTCCACTTTCCTCGGGCAAACCTTCAGACCATCACTACTTTAGGTAGACTAGTCTCTATCTGTTTTGTATGTGTTGACACAAAATGAACATCCTTATGCTGGCTTAATAGAAAGTGACCTTCAAGAGTAAAAAAGAAAAAGAGATCAGTTTTGCCTCTGTTCTGATGTTGTGTTGTGTGAATGTTTACTCAGGTAAAGGGGAGTTTGGGGAAGTGCTGCTGTCCAAAGCAAAGGGTATCGAAGAGGGTGAGGAGGAGACGGTGGTGCTCGTGAAGAGCCTGCAGACCAGAGATGAGCAGCTCCAACTTGACTTCCGCCGTGAAGCTGAAATGTTCGCCAAACTAAGCCACCCAAATGTCGTCCGCCTGCTGGGCCTCTGTAGGGAGGCAGATCCTCACTACATGATTCTGGAGTACTATGACCTGGTAATCACACAGAAGCACAAACATGCACAAGAATTAAAGAAATATGTTTTAAACCTGACAGTGCTCTCATCTCCTTGCAGGGAGATCTAAAGCAGTTCCTCAGAATTTCCAAAAGCAAAGATGACAAAGTCAAGTCTCAGCCTATCAGCACCAAGACCAAAGTAAGTGGTGAATTTTGTAAAGTGACTGGCAGATCATAGCCTCCAGCTATGTATGACAGAAGAGGATAAAAGGGATAGGTTGAGATGGAGGCAAATGATTCGCTGTGGTGACCTCTAAAGATAGCAGCTGAAATAACGAGAAGAGAAGGATATGGATAGGAACATAGCTGGATTTAGGATCTCTTCTCTGCTTTTTGTGAATAATATGATTCTGCTGGCCTCATCAAACAACCTCCAGCTTTCACTGAGGCAGTCGAGTGTGAAGGGGCTGGGATGAGAATGAGCACCTTCAAATCTGAGGATATATTTTACAGCCAGCAAAGGGTGGAGTGCCCAGTCCAGGTTGGGAATGAGTCACCGCCCCAAGTGGAGGAGTTTAAATATCTGGTGGTCTTGTTCACAAGTGAGGGAAAGAGGGAGGTGGCAGTAATGTGGAGGCTGGACCAGACTACCATGGTGAAGAGAGAGCAGAGTGTTAAAGCGAGCTCTGGTTAGTGAGTGAAAGAATGAGATCCCTGATACAAGCAGCAGAAATGAGTTTCCTCTGAAGAGTGTCTGGGCTCAGCCTTATCGACAGTGAGGAGCTCGGTCATTCGGGAGGTGCTCAGAGTAGAGCTGCTACTCCTCCACATGCAAAGGAGCCAATTATGGCCCTGTGGGCATCTGACTGTGTTGCTTCCTGGACTTTGCTTAGGTGAAGTGTTTTTGGGCATGTCCAACCAGGAGGAGACCCAGGACACACTGGAGATCTTGCAGCTGGCTGGGGAACAACTTGGTGTCTCCCTGGGAGAGCTGGAGGAGGTGGCCGGGGAGAGGGGGGTCTGGGCATCTCTGCTGCCACCATGATAGGGATGGATGGATTGACAGACTTGTGGTGTTCCCAAACTTTTGCAAAAATATGTTGCCTTAAAGCATTTGTTTTCAGACTGAGAACCACTGCCTTAAAGGAGCTGGTTAGCATCACTAAGCTTTCAGTTTAAACACTTACTAATGATAAACATTCTCTGTTCTTTGTACACAGAGAACTGGGGAATAGTAGCTTTACCGTAGGTTATGATTTTTATTTTACTTTTAACTTGTGAGGTTACAAGTTAACCAGTGATGACTTGTTGAACTTTACAACTATAGCAAACTCGTGGTAACATCTTCCTCGTGTGTGTGTTTTTTTTTTTTTTAAATCAAAGCCACTTTATCCTGACAGTAGTTTTCCTTTTTTCTCTTTCTCTCCAGGTTTCCATCTGTGCCCAGGTGGCTCATGGGATGGAGCATCTGTCCAATCACCGCTTCGTTCACAAAGACCTTGCCGCCCGAAACTGCCTGATAAGCAGTCAGAGGCGTGTCAAAGTGTCATCACTCAGCCTCAGCAAAGACGTCTACAACAGGTCTGTTCAAAAAGACGCTGCAGTTACATGAAAAAGTCTCAGTAGATTTGTTTGGTTAATATTTCCATCTCCTCCTCATTTCTTTCGTGTTCACATGTGTAGTGAGTACTACCACTACAGGCAGGCATGGATCCCATTGCGCTGGCTCCCAACAGAGTCTGTGTTTGAGGATGACTTCTCCACTAAGTCTGATGTGTGGGCCTTTGGAGTGTTGATGTGGGAAGTATTCAGTCATGGGGAAATGCCATACACCAAACTCAGTGATGATGAAGTGCTAGAGGGTGAGTTTGATGATGCAGCAGCTTCCAGGTTTTGATTCAGCACACAAAAAGCAACATGAAAAGAGAGACAAGTTCCCCACTGGTTATTGGAGTTGTCAAAGAATACATTTGAATCAATTTTTAAATTGTCTCATCTCTTTTCTGCAGGTCTGCAGGAAAGAAAGCTGAAGCTACCCATTCCGGATGGATGCCCCTCCAAAATCTACAAGCTCATGGTCCGCTGCTGGGCACTGAGTCTCAAAGAACGCCCCTCCTTCACCGACATCGTCCACGCCCTGGGAGAGCTGCCCTCGGACAGCAAAGTCTGAAATGATGCATCATCCCACAACAGAGAGGATTTTTTTTTACCAACCCCACCCCCTTTCCCTACAATACAGACAAGAATGCTGGATTATTAGTCTCAAACATTTCAGGGAAGAGGGTTGAGGAGAAAACTTTTTTATGCATTTCAAAAAGTTTGAGTGTGGATTAGACTTCTTTGCTATATCAGTGGAACTGCACTCACCTTTGTGTGAATGGCTACGTGCAAGCAGTGCCAGGAGTTTGCCTTAACCGCAGCATGGATGATCCTCTCCCTCCAGTTTCTGTGGTTCCACTGTGACCCTGCCTATCTGCGGCCGCTTTGTTTCACGGAGCCTCACAACCTCAGTGCCTCTGCCCCTCCACACACGCGCACACACACTCTAACCTTAACTTCGCAGGAATGAGCCTGCTTACACAGGCTCTCAGCAGTGGAAAGAATTTGCCTGAAATTTCAGTTCTTCGCTTAACTCTTCTGAGTTCCATCATAAATCCAGAGAGGATATCGGAGAGCAAGTGGGACATAATTTGACTTCAGTGGAGCATTGAAGCCTCTAAATATCAACCACTTAAGAATGTGTTGAGTGAGGTCATTCTAATTAGTCTGTTTCCACTTGCAATGATATTAAGCTGCATCCTTAGTCTGCCACCCTGACCCCCTGAGGTATCCGCTTTCTCTACCGGGTACCTACCACCATCCCCCAATATGTTTGCTTGTGTGTGCGTGTGCTCAACTGTTCTCATCCTAAAGAAGAGTTGGAACGGGGTTTGCATGAAGGTTTGTCATCTGAAACTTATGGAAAAACACTTCAGGAACAAAAGAAATACATTTTATAGCCAAGGAATATATTGAATAGATGAGATTGTGCCAGTGTGGGCTTTATACATTTTTACACGTGTACTTTGTTCTTGTATTAACTTTAAGGTGCTTATAGGTCACTGCTCATGGGTAGGAATATCCGTTTTACCACATAAACATCATCATGTTGTCTCAGCTGCAGGGATGCAGCTTCTGTCACCGTATTAAACCTGCGATGTAAATTCAGAGGTCCAATCACAGTTTCTCTCCTTGTCCAACTGTTTTGTGCAATGCTGCGAAGTGGACCATCACACCAGACAATGTGTACATAATGTAGAAGCCTTGCACTAACTTCACTTAAAAGATTATCCCTTTTTTTATTTCTTTAATGTTGTGTAGAAGGACATGCAGGTGCCTGTTTATTTATGATGAAGGTCCTGTTTTTTAAAAAACTGTTTATAATAGAAAGGTACTTATGTGAGGTAGTTATGTATTCATTCTCACGGTCCATCTCAGTGTGCGTTCAGTCTGGTAACCAGCTGGATATGCTAACACAAAGTACAAAAGAGGTCAAAAGAGTGACTGCAGGTCACCAGTTCTCATTTAAGTGCCTAGTAAATGAAGGATTATCTTAACTATTTCCCTCTTTGTTTTTGTTTTTTTTTGGTTTTTTACATTATCTAATCAAATGCAATGGCCTTTGTTTATGAACCTGTTTTTATATATTGTTTTTAGTATACTATTTTGTTTTTATGAATGCTAGGCACTCACAACTAGACCTTTTTTTTTAATCTGCTTCAGCAAATGTTCACAGTAATCACAAAAGTATACATGCTGCTGTCAATAAAGGTCCACAGTGTTTTTACCCAGTTTGTTGTGACAGTTACTGTAGATTCAAGATATTCAGCTTGGTTTTTATGTTGCGTTCTGCCTTTTGAGTTTTTTACAAAAAATAATTTTTAGATAATTAAGTTTGTGGTAATTCAGTTGCAAAGAGGAGCTTTGTACAAGTTAACTCCATATGAACTGCACTGATTTAGGTGTTTCATTCAGTCCCATTGCCACGTGTGTAAAATCAAGCCCTTAGCCATGTGGTTTGCTTTTACAAATATTTGTGAAATAATGGGTCATTCTAAAGAGCTCACTGATTTTGTGTGGTACTATAATAACTGTAATAGAATGCCAAACTTGGCCATTAAGTAGCAGACCATGTGTAACTACAGAGCAGGGTCACGGAGTGCTGAGTTGCATAGTATGTATGCTGCCTATGCTTGCCACCACAGAAACTGTGTACCAGGAGCTTCATGGCATGGGTTTCTGTGGCTGAGCACTGGCATGTACATCAATAAGCACAATGCAAAGCAGGGGATAGAGTGGTGAAAAGCACACCCCCACTGGACTCTGGAGCAGTGGAAACATGTTCTGTGGCTGAATCACACTTTTCTATCTGGTGCTGTGATGGATGAGTCTGGGTTTGGCAAATGCTAGGAGAACTATAGAGCTTGGGGAAGGGACTTTTCTGTTCATGCATGACTGTTGTCCAATGCACAAAGCAATGTCCATAAAAGCATGGTTGGATGAGTCTGGTAAGAAAGAACTTGACTGGCCCATAGAGAGCTCTGACCTCAACCCCATTGAAAATCATTGGGATGAACAAGAAAGGAGATTATGATCCAGGCCCTCTCATCCAGCAGCAGTGTCTGACCTCACAAATGCTCTTCTGAATGAATGGGAAAACTGTCCCACAGACACACCAAAATCTCCTAGAAAGCCATCCCAGAGGAGTGGAAGCTGTTAAAGCTGCAAAAGGGGTCCAATTCCATATGAATGCCTGTGAATTTAGAATGGAATGTCACAAAAGCTCCTGTAGGTGGCCCCATAGTGTATTTAGGTACTGAAAAATTTTACAGCATATTATGTATTCAAACCAAAATGTGTTGAAAAGAATATAGCTGGTGTCTTTTCACAAAATCTAGAGAGCTGTGTGACTACACAATATGGGAAAAATTACTTTTTGTAAGTTTTTACAATTGATAGAGGCCCAAAAAAGAGTAATAAAATCATATGAACTTTATAGTTGCAGCTGTAGTTTATTAAAACACTTGTATTAGCCTGTGAAAGTACATGGAGTTATTTTTTCCCTAAAAGGTTCTCTCACTAACCACTAGATGGTGCTGTATGGTTAGTTAAGAATTACAGGTAGCCCCCCCTTGAAGATTGCCAAACATTTTTAAAATATTTATTTACAGTTTGATGTGATAAATATCTTTTAAAGATTTTCCTCTAATGGATCTAAGTGCTTAATTGTCTTAGTTCTCCCTGAATCATTATGGGCCTCCTAATGTAAACTTGTGCATACATTGCACCCTATGTGGGAATTTGATGGCAGCTTGAAGTTTAGTAATGTGTGAAATGACTTCACGTCAGGTTTGCACACAGCACCCCCAGGCTAGAAGCCTTTAGGTGTCACTGACACTCTGTGCAACAAGACTGAATAAAGCTGAGACTGAGATGGAGTGGGGAGATGTGTTAGAAGTGTTCTCCAAGTGCATCTGCATTTCAGTGAGTCTTTGTTTAGCAGTAAAAGCACACATTTCCAATAATGAAATCCCCTGAGTGTCTTGCCAGTAAATATTTGTGGAGAAACCATTTTCAAATACCTTCATGAAACTTTAGCATTTGTTTTAACTTGCCCAAAAGCCCGGGTGGGCGGGGTTTATGCCATCATTTAAAGCATTACACTAAAGTGCTTTGGACTGATTTTCCCTGTGTACCTTCGGCAGAGGTTTTACGCAGGATGCCCTTCCTGACGCATGTCCTGCATGGTGAGGGGCTTGCGTCCCCTTTCCTGTGTCCCCTTTCTTTTTTTAAACTGAACACGTTTCGGCTTGTTTTAAAGGGAACTTTAATGATGACTGATCAGGTTCGTGCTCCCTTTCTGGCACACAGGAAGCCATCTCTGATCATGTTGGTGACACATTTTACTACCAGGGCAGCTTTAAACTCTTAACGCCTGCAGTGGAAAGGACTATATTACTCCGCATTGTGAATGCAACTTGCTTCAAACTTCTTAAATCATGCTTATAGGCCTCTTCTGTCTGAACAGTGGTGTTAGAAGTACTGTGATGATGAGTATGATGCAGGCTTCATCTTCCAGGTGAGCAGCCTATCACGATGACAGCCTAGTTTTCTGCGCACTCCTGGCTTCATGTGACTGAATTCAACTTCAGCCGTTCAGCCTGCACATTTAAAAGACCGGCTTTGTAGCCCAACTTGCGAGAAAACGTGCTGTTTAGCTATAGTACAACCTGTGGGTAATAAGAAATCATGCAACTTTTTTTTATTTCGGTGCTTTTTAACTTCTCCACGGTGACGTCGTAGGTTAGCGCAACCATTTTGGTATTTATGCTAATGATTGTGCGCCGCTGACCAATGGCAGCCCTACTCAGATAATCCTCAGCCAATCCATAGGCGACGCTGTGACTCACCAAATAAGGAGAGACAGCACCAAATAAGGAAACATTGTATCTCTTTATAAGGAGGGAAGTAGTTCCTCGCTTGCGGTATTACTCCGCTCTCGCGTACAGTATCTTAAATTTAGAGGTTTCTGTACGTTTTTCACCCGCGAAGAGAAGCATATTGCGACTTTAATGGAGTGAAAGTTCGTCGTGTGTGCGAGCATATCCAGACTGGCGCTATTTTCGCTTCACAAGGCGGACTACGTAACGCGGCGCAGCGGTATGGAGGTCGCACTGCGCGTTTTCCTTTTTGAGAAAGCGCTCTGAGTTTTGGAAATAGAGGAGGAGGGTGAACCAAACTGAGCCGGGGTGGAAGGGTCCTGGGGGCAGCATCACTTTCGAAAGTTTGTCTCGGTAATTTCCTGGAGTCTCCAAAACCATCATTTGGTGGTATTTGTTTACATTTCGTGGCTCAGGCGTGTATGCGTTTTCTCACTCACTCGCGGTATAACCCACTCCAGCTGCTGCGGCTGGTGTTTAGATACTCGCTCCAGTAAATATATAATGTTACCGAGCCAGGTTGGATCGGCACCATCTGGAAACGGCTCAGCTTCAGGCAGGGGTACCACAGGGCACGGCGCGGGGGCGGTCGGCACCGGGATCCGTCCCGTTCTGGTCAGAGCAGGGCAAGCTTTACCGGGGGTCAGTGAGAGCGCCGGCGCTGCGGGGCGGCAGGGGGACAGAGATAACGTCGGGATGCTGGGAGCCAATGGTCCAGGGGGTCCGAGAGGCGCTAGACCGGGGAACGGGACTGGTGTGACCCCCCTTCAGACTTCCGTACAAAGCAACATGGTGGGCTTAAACACGGGAGTTGTGTTGCCTCACGGAACTCGCTTCGACCCGGACCGGGAGAGCGCGCCTCTGTGCAGCGGCTCGGATAACGACTCGGACTCCGTGGACGAGGACGACCCGGTGGGTTCACTCGGGGACAGCAGGAGAGGGGTGAAGCGGGAGAGGGGGGAGATGGAGGCTGCAGTGTCGGGGCAGGAGGTGGGAGTATCTGCCGGAGGTTACAGCCTGGTACCCGGAGGGGTCGCCGGGGCAAAGCCGGGGAAGAAGACACGTGGGCGCGTAAAGATAAAGATGGAATTTATTGACAACAAGCTGAGACGGTACACCACTTTCAGTAAGAGGAAGACTGGCATAATGAAAAAGGTGAGTCAGGTGACGCGCCTGGAGCTCATCCAGCAGCACCAACATTTGATCTGAGAGTGTCTTAACTGATGATCGGCCTGTGTGTAGTCATTCATGGAAGTGGACTTGTTAGTAAAGTCATAACACCTTGGTGCAGATGAGCCTGCATTGTAGTTATACACTACTGACCTAAGTCTGTTTGGAAATGTATTTCTGATGAAAGACAAAACCATTGTGGCCCAAAGTGACTCAGTGGATGTGAGGAAGTCAGAACATTCATGACAGGGACC
>VUQH01042456.1:3454-16280 GCA_015106775.1 Etroplus canarensis | reverse complement strand
CTTTTCCTGGTTATATTTTTTTTTTTTTTTTTTTGCTGATTCTGGTTTAAAAGCAGGCTACATTAAAGATGACAAAACTTGCTTCTTGAGAGTCATAACCGCTTCCATTACTGTCCGCTTAAACCAATATTTCTGTGGAAATTCACAACTCACCCACACATTTGGTGCCATAATAAAACACTGCTGTTTGGCATCACGTCATGGAGAGTCAATTATTGGAGACGAGGTCAACTGTTGACCACAAGCACAGCAGCTATTGTGCTGTGGACTTGGTCACTTTTCATCTGACATTAAATAAATACATGTAAGCGGTACGTTATTGGAGTCCAAGAGTTTTTAGTTGTCCCCATGTTACTTTGAGGCAGCTGCGCTGTGCACTCTGCTGTATTTCTCTCTTTTTATGTATCCCAGACTGTTGTCGTGGAAACTGAGGTGTCTTTATGTAGGCTCTTGGCAACATGAACACTATTTGACACGCTGTGGGGATGGAGATTTTTTGAAAAGGTTGCCCACACTATGCCAGCCATCACAGAAATTGACAGGTGGGTGGAGTGGGAAGATTCATAGTAGATTGGTCTCAAACTGATTTCGAGGATGAGCCCAGTTTCATTTTGAAGGATGCGGCAAATGAAGCACAGGCCTGTTTGTTCTCTTCTTATATATGCTTCAGTTTGCAGGCCTGTAAGCACTTGCATTGTTAAATTGTTACCTCAGTTTGTGGTTCACAGTTACTCAATTACTATTTTTGGTTCCTATTTTTTGTTCTTCCAGAAAAGAGCATGTTTCCATAGCTCTACTTGTAACCACATTCAGTAGGCTGTTTTACTGTAGACAGTTTGACTTTGTATAGCAGGGAAAGCAGTACAGGTTTTACTAATAACATTAACTGTGGCTCCATTCCATTTAGGTGCACTGCAGTATCAAGGCTCTGGAACTGCTTCAGTTATATGAATTGCAGCCATTAATTATTGTTACGGCTTACACCTGGATTGTTTCCTGACAAGCCTAATAGAGTAGTTGATTAGAGGTGCAAATCACCAGAGACCTCACGATAATTAACTCATGATACGATATTATTGCAAATTTAAACAAATTGCGATGACATATTGTGCAATTTACCGCCTTTTTCAAATGCAAATAGTGCCCCCTATGGTAAACTTTGTCAGTGTCTGTTTTATATAATGAGATAAAGTTTTCGGTCTGTTCTTCTCACTTCAATCATTTTTATTGCTGCAATATGGGACTGCCAAGCAGGCAGACTGACCAACACTGCCATTAAAGCCTGTCATACATGACAAACTGAACTATTTGTATTACAGTTTAGTCCAACTTAAGTGAATGCAAACGTGTGGAGTACTGTAGTATTATTACATGCACAATGAACAGTGCAACTTGTACAACAAAAGTTATGCTGTGCCTTCAGCAACTAAAGAAACTGAAAGTAGATTTGGACTATGTAGGTTGTATTTTACTGTGCAAAATATTGCAATGCTGTGCTGGACTGATTCTTTCCCCCATCTCTAATGCTGAAACAGCATTTCAGTTGACATTTTGTCTGTTTCTTGACATGCAGGAAGCAAAATACTGCAAATCAACTATCAGAATCAGAATACTTCATTAATCCCTGGGGAAAATTGTATAATACTTATTTTTATTGTTGAATGTCTGGGATTTTTTTTCATTTTCTTGAGGGACTCACCACTCTGTTGGTATTGGCAAATAAGGTGATGATTATCAATGTTAGATATTTATGTATCCACTTATTAATTTGTTGTGTCTCATCAGTTTTGTTATGGCTATTGTTCAAAGATGGTGGGATGAAGACCTGGAAGACTTTAAACCAGTGAAATTATTTTTCCATAATGAAGTTTGTTTGGTTTCCCTGGGATGTAGTGTGAAACTAAAACTTTAAAAAACAAAATAATAAAACCAAAAAAAAAAAATGTCATCAGCCAAATTGTTGTTTTAAACTCAATTCCATTTTATTTATATAGCACCTGTTCACAATAACAGTTGCCTCAAAACACTTTTAAATTGTAATATTATTAATACTGGAGAGAAAACCCTAACAATTAAACAATCTCCTATCAACAGCACTTGGTGACAGTGGTAAGGAAGAACTCCATTTTAATAGAAAGAGACCTCCAGCAGAAGCAGGCTCAGGAAGGGGCAGCCATCTGCTTCAACGGGTTGGTGATAAGGGGAAAGAGATAAGGACAATGCAGACTATGGGAAACATTTCATGACATTCAGTAGTGACATATACATGCATGGGGGGAAAGAGGTGGGTGGTGAAGAAATGCTTAGTGCATCATGGGAAGTCCCCTAGCAGCCTGAGCTTATAGCAGCATAACTAAGGCAGGGTTCGGGGTCACCTGATCCAGCCCTAACTATTTCCTTTATAAAAAAGGAAAGTTTCAAGCCTATAGAGAGAATGTCTGTCTCCTGAATCCAAACTGGGAGAGGGGCCCATTCGACTTTTAAACATCAGCATCAGCTCAGAATTTCACAATCTGTGCATATCAGATTTTTTAGCAGCATGAGTAATCATTTAGTTTATTAAAGGTCAGGGAAAACAATGGCAGGTGATACAGGGGAGCACCGCTGCATCACAGCAAGATGGTCCTATGTTTTAATTGCGCTGTGCCTTCGTGGGCTCGCACTCCAGCTTCCTCCCACAGTCCAAATACACAGTCGTGAGGTTAATTTGTGATTCTAAATTGGCTGTAGGTGTGACTGTGAGTATGAATGGTTGTCTGTCTCCATGTGATGGCCCCATGATGGACTGGCAACTTATCAAGGATGTACCCATCCTCTCTCCCCATGATAGCAGGGATAGACTCCAGCCCCATGCAGCCCTGATAAGCAGTTAAGAAAATGGATGGGTGGGAAACAATGGCTGTCAATTTCCCAGATCCTCGTGTGACATCTTCAAGAAGCCTGTTCTGTCTAAAAAGACCATTTAAACACTACAATTACACATGATCACCACATCTTTTTGAGAAACTCTCTCAAAGAAGTTGGAACCAAAGTTGTTAAGGTAGTTTTAAATATGTCAGCCGAGAGATTAATCCTTACAAAGTTGTTAAACATACATTTACATGAGCACTGACAGCCTTGCTTTAGGTCATTCCACCAATGTTTTTAAGGCATTTAAGCTCAAAACTTGTCTTCTCAAAAGGTTAAGTTTGGGACTAGCAACAAGACAAACGCTGAAAAATAAGGCCATGTTTTTGTTTTTTATTTTACTACATATGCATTCAGCTGTTTGTGCATGTGTCTTTTTTTTCTCAGTTATTTGATAAATAGGCCTGACTTGGAAGTTTTGTGTGGCAGAGGAACCAATTACAGTCAGAGCAACACCGCCACACACACACACCCTGCAGTCATAAATATTTATGTGAAAATCAGCAGAGCAAGGAAACTTATTAAAGCCCTGTGTAGTTTGTGTTGCCACACAGCACACTCAAGTTGACAAATTATTCCTTTTCTGTCATGGATGTTGGCCAAACGTTGAGCTCTGTTGTTACAGACCCCTCTGTAGTTGGCGCACAACTAATCAAGTGAGGTGGCAGAGGAAGAGAACGACTGGAGCTGTGTAGTTCATTACCTGCTGCTAACACTCTGAGGTGAATCGTGCAGCCAGCCAGACTCTCAACACATCTTCACTGCGCACTGAAAAGTTCTTCTTAATTAAAGTTGAAGTGTTCAGGTTAAATGGGTGCAGTGTAGCATTGGGCCACTGGAGTAATGGCTGATAATCATTAGCCTTTATGTTCTCTGTCGTCACGTTATTACACACAAAAGGCGATTATATGGTCAGTGTCAGTGAGCGTGCAGCCAGATAGTAAAGACAGGACAGATACAGCCCATAATGAACGCAGTGTTAAAGAAGAGAGAGCATGTTCAAGTAGACTTGGATGACCACAGGGTTTTATAACTGCTCAATAAAATGCTTTAATTTGAATGTGATTCATCTCCTCCTCCTTGCTCTGTCTGACGGAGTGTTGCACTCCACCTTACAATGGGCACATTTATCAGCTAGCTCAGGCTATACCGTGTTCGCCAAGGTGATGGTAATGGCATTGTGCCTTCACAGCACCAGGAGCATCCTCCACATAACTGATGACTCATTTCGATAAAAAGGCTTTCTCAGGAGTTCACTCTGAGTGCAGCATTGGGGTGCGCTTGGTTATGTGTGTGTGTGTGTGTGTGTGTGTGTGTGTGTGTGTGTGTGTGTGTTGGATGAAGTTGAATCTCTGTGTGCTTTTCTCTTCATGCTGGGGAGTTTAAATGTGCAAGCTGTACAATGAATGACAAGACAGCAGAGTGTGATGGAGGCTTTGTGTTTTACAGTCAAGCTACCTCTGCGTGTTAAGAATGATTCCTCTTGTCAAGACTTAGTTACTACTATTCCCCCTGCCTATCAAGCCAGCACTTTGCGGCAATCAGTCTCTCAGCTATAGCTCACACTCTATTCTGGGAGCCTTATCTTGTTTTATTTTAGTTTCATTTGTGCTATACATCAGATTCCACTGCAGAAGTATTTATAGATACTAGTGTTTTCTTGGCTGTTTTCACACAGATTAATTCCCTCCCCCTTTTTGGGTTTAATCTGTGCATGATGTGAAGGTAATCCAAACCCTATTTTGGTGAACTCTTTTTGATGTTTGAATTGTAGCTTGACTCTTGACCTGTTCTCATGGTCAGCTAATCACATTTTCTTCTCTCTTTCTCAGGCCTATGAACTGTCCACCCTGACGGGAACCCAGGTTTTGCTGCTCGTGGCCAGTGAAACAGGTCATGTGTACACTTTTGCCACTCGCAAACTCCAGCCTATGATCACCAGTGAAACGGGCAAAGCCTTGATCCAAACATGCCTCAACTCGCCGGACTCACCACCACGCTCTGACCCTTCCACAGACCAGCGCATGAGTGCAACTGGGTTTGAGGAGACTGACCTCACCTACCAGGTGTCTGAATCAGAGAGCATGGGCGACACAAAGGTGAGTATCACAAAGTGAAATGGTTGTAGATCGGTCTTCCAGCCGGTCAAGACAAAATTAAGAATGCACTCTGCCTCTTTTGAAAAGCCAGTAGTAAAACCCTAAAATAATTTCTGTACCTGTCCCCACAGCCCATGTTCTCTGCAGTCGGCACTGATAGTACGGAAATCATTGTGACTCATTGTCTGTTCTCTAATGGAGACATGAATTGCAGTACAAATTTAAAAAAGAACTCATAAAGCACCATAGAGAGTCACTAATGGATATAGTGGGAAATCTCTCCAGAAAAGGCCAGCGCACGAGGAGCACAAATAAATCAAACCCACAAGCAGCTGTGGAAAATAATCTTTGTCTTATTGTAAACACAGTTTTGAACTTTTGCCTATTAACATGTGAGGCTTCTGGTTTGGGCTCTGGTTTGGTTCTAGGAACCAAACAATTTTTTCAATTAAACCAAAAAGTCTCAGTAGTCCTTCAAAGGACTTCAGGCTGAAGGAAAAGCCAGATAAGATGTGCAGAATTTATCCTGCTCTGCCAAAAGAGAGAGCTGTCTACACTTTACCTTTTTGACCTCTCATCCAGGAAAACCTCGTAACACTCCTAAAGATAAATCACTGCAGGTCTGGGCTGTGTTAGAATTAGAAACACGCAGCCTGCTATAAGACGGACTTTGCTGTTTACATTTGATTTTAGGATGGAGACTACGTGGATCAAAGTTTGAGTGAGTTTAACAGAGCGTGTATGTTTTAAGATATTTGAATATGACACATTTTACAGCTTAAATTTAGACAGAAATTGGTTGGATAAAAGTAATAATAAATACATATGACTTTGACTATGACTACTGTATTCTTTGTAATTCATCTCTAATAGAGAGCTACTTTCTATGCTGCAAGTGTTGTTAAATTTACAATATCTAAAGGTTTGAAGCAGTAAGTGTCAGCAGACGTGCTTGACTATCATCAGCTTTGTGCAATCACGTGCTGGATTCCCTTTACTGTTTACCCAGCTTAAGTATTCTCCTTTGAAGATGGACACTTTCAGGCCTGTTTGCCCACATGCTGTTTTTATAAGGCGATAACTAACACATACCATACACCGACAAGGATGGGAGATCAACCTTTGCATGTTAAGCCACTCTTATGCCCGCTTTGCTCATTGATAAAAATTAGATTCTGCCTCTGTTGCCATATATGGTATGGTTTCCCTGCCTGCACTCTTGGCTGAGGCCCCTCACATTCCTTATAAGCTGCAGCTGTCTTTGGAGTCCTGTGATTCCCCCCCACCACTTCACCACCACCACCTCTCATTTAGTGATATGGAGTGTGTGTGTGGGGGGGGGGGTTATGGATGTAGATATGAGCGGGTGTATTGGAAACATTTTTCATCCTATTTCGTGTGACAGCTATTTAGGTGACTGGCAGCCGCACTGTGACCTCTGCTTCCTGCTCCAGTTTTGAGTGTGGGTGACCAACTTGAGTCCATGAACTCTGCTTACAGAGGGTAACACTAGAAATGGTCAGAGTGTGAGCTGTGTCAGGATCTGCGCTGCTGTGGTTAGAATACGACAGGCAGGTGGATTGGAGGCCTTGATTTTGAGGGTCTGTCGCGTGGTTGCAGTGTGAGCATGTTCTGCATCTGGATGCTATTCATCAAGAGAGTAGTATGTCATACATACAGTCCAGTGCAGTCTAAACAATTCAGATTTTGCAAAGCCTGGTGGGGAAAGTGGAGAACATTTTGAAGAAGCAAAAGAGAGAGGCTTATCAGATAATTGAAGTAGACACGATTTGGTGCTGTAAGCGCTGCTCATAAAGTCATCTGACAGAGTAAACTGTAGGATTTAACAGAAACAATCTAGTAACAGCTACTTCAGTGATTGTCTTTCTTGCCCTGATCAATACCACTCTCTATCTGTCCATTCACTGTGAGGCATGCAGGAAGCTGCCTAACTTCTCATAAAGACTGGAAAACAGGTGGAAACGGCTAGCTAACTCTGTCCCAACCAGGGAGAAAAGGAAGGCTTTATGTGTGGGACTATTTCTTGGGTTGGATAGGAAACTTCTTAGTTTTTACAGAGTAAAACCTTCCAATATTGATATGCCAGCCAATATTCTTTATCTATACATATTGAATCTCAGTGTTGTTTTAAATGGATGATTATTCAGCAATATATTTCGCAAAGTAGTTCAAAAATTACCATATAGACAGTCATGATTCTGCACCACTTTTTCTTCAGCTGTGACATGAACTCTGTTGCATACACTATATGGACAAAAATATTGGGCCATTTACACATTACACCTACGGGACCTTTTATGACATCCCATTCTAAATCCATAGGTATTAATATGGAAGCGGTCCCCTTTGCAGCTATAACAGCTTTCACTCTTCTGGAAAGGCTTTCTGCAACATTTTGAGTGGGAAATTTTGCCCATTCATCTGATTTTGGACCTGGCCTGGGTTGAATTTGCCATTCTAGTTCATCTCAGAGGTGTTTGATGGAGCTGAGGTCAGGGCTCTGCGTGGGCCAGTCAAGTTCTTCCATACTAAATGTATCCAACCATGCCTTTATAGAAGTGGCGTTTTGCAATGGGGTGTGGTCATACTGGGACAGAAAAAAAATTCCCCTAAAATTTCCCTAAACTTTCCCCTAACCCACAAGCATAGAATTGTCAAAAATGTCTTCATAAGCTGAAACATGAACATTTTCTGTCACTGGAATTAAGGGGTCTGGACTAACCCCAGAAAAACAACCCCATCATATTATCCCTCTTCCAACAATCTTTACATTTGGTATAGTACAGTTATACAGGTAATGCTCTCCTGGCATTTGTCAAACCCAGACTTATCCATCAGACTGAGAGATAGAAGAAGCATGATGAGTCACTCCATAGAACACGTTTCCATTGCTCTAAAGTCCAGTGGTGGTGTGCTTTACACCACTCCATCCCACGTTTGGCATTTTGTTTGGTGATGTAAGGCTTGTATGCAGCTACTCAGTCATGGAATCCCATGCCATGTAACTCCTGGTGCTCAGTTTTTGTGTTTATATTATTGTCAGAGGAGGTTTGGAACTCTGCAGTTATTAGTTTGTTGGTGACTTTTAAGTACTATGCACCTCAGCACTCAGCAACCCCACTCTGTAGCTATGTGAGTAAGTTGCAATAATACCACTTGCAGTTGATGGTAGAATATCTAGGAGGGAAAAAAATTAATAAACTGACTTGTTGCAACTGCAACATTATATTACAGTACCATGCTTGCATTCAGTGAGCTCTTTAGAACAAACCATTCTTTCACAAATGTTTTTAAAGGCAGACTGCATGGATAAGTGCTTGATTTTTTTTTTTATTTTTTTTTACACCTGTGGCTATGAGACTGAAACAGCTGAATTCAATGATTAAGATCTAATGGCCCAATACTTTTTGTACATATATTGTACTTCTTGGGTTGGCTAAGTAAAGAGACTTAAGTCTGTCTAGATTTCTGGGGCCAGTACTGTCTTTTAAGCCATATAGATGCATATCAGGGCAGCTGTGGCTCAGGAGGTAGAGTACTTCATCTTTTAATTGGAAGGTTGGTGTCTTGATCCTCTCTGCATCCATCAGAGTTTGTGCTTGATCATTAGAAAGCCCTTAAATGCATAGGATAAAGTGCTGTATGAATGGGTGAATGCGACTTGTAGTAAAAGTGCACAGTTAGAGTAGACACAAGGAATTTAGTGATATTTTAAGGGAAAATTATTCAGTCAGCAATCTATATCACAAAGCTGTTGGCAAATTATGGCTGATTTTGCAATACCTTCTGCTCAGCTGTGACATGTACTCTGCAACATGTGCTGCAGATAGTGCTTTTAGTGTTGGAAACAGTGGAGTTGGGGCTGCTCCACTGGGAAATATTACATGGCACCATTTCTAAATCTTCTAAATGACTATTTCTTTCTGCATATGGTTATGTTTGTATGGACTTTTGGAAGTTTTCATATCTGTGATATATTGATCACTCTGACTTTACTACAGACTCTGCTGACTGGATATGACTGTGCCCAGTTGATAAAGTTAGTTACACAGCTCCCTGTTGAACTACAATGTGTTGTTTTGGTTCAGACTGAGCAGTTAAGACACACCATGTTAATTGGTGAGCTTCAGAAGCTCTGGTAGTGGGATGTTGCTTTGAACAGAGTCAAGCTTGATCTTTCTCATTGTTCCCATGCAAGGAAGCAAAGCGTATTTAGCAAGCTGAGCACTGATACACTGAAGTGAATTATATTAGAATTAAGATATAGCCTGACAAAGTCACCCTGCACTGTTAAACATAAATTATCATTGGTAAATTGTTGTGATGGGAAAAACATTGTCAAATAGTTGTCCGTTGAATGATCGACGGTTCCCTTCTTTCCCTCAGCACAATGTCTCCTTTACATCTGACTAGATCAATCCGTCACTAACTGAGCTGTCATTTGTCTTCGCCTTTGAATTTTTTCTTTGTAGGAAAGCACAGCGGCTGCTTTGGAAATGTCGCATTTTTCATCAAGTATTTGCTGAAATTAGTCAGCACAGACTTCTTTCCAGAAGTCTTTTAGACACTTCGCATCTACATTGAGCAATCTCTCAGTGCAGAATCCTTTTATTACTCCCTTAAGAGTGCCTTTATTTGAGCCGAAAGAAGTCTTAAGATGATAAGACGTTAAGATTAGCGTGTGTGACTCACTTGTGGAAAATTCTCACTTTTCTATTGTCATTGCTCTGTCAACATGCATAAAACCAGCAGCAACTTTAAGATGGTCCCCAAAGGACTGTTAAAAGGAATTCTGGGAGAGTAATATCTGAGACAGAGGTGAGTGAGGCAAGTTAAAGAAAAAGTGGGATACATATGAAATACGGCCATACAACAGGGTAGATTTGTTGCTTCTTGTGCCTTTCCTGCAATTTTTGTGGACTGTTATGGCTAATTATTAAAACTGTGTCCCTATAGGACAGATGTTTTTATGCTTTTTGGGTTATTTTTGGAAGGGGATAGCAAATCCCACAACTTGTGCTTACTTAGAT
Organism: Etroplus canarensis; assembly: GCA_015106775.1. Lineage (NCBI taxonomy): Eukaryota > Metazoa > Chordata > Actinopteri > Cichliformes > Cichlidae > Etroplus > Etroplus canarensis. The sequence goes on along the minus strand of VUQH01042456.1, from coordinate 6,223 downwards.
GATCTATCTTGGCGCTGAATTCTCTGTATCAGTCTGCTCCGGTTTTCCCCTCCTCCCACCCTCACTCAATTTCTTTCTCCTTTCCTCCCTTACTTCATCCCTCTCTCTCCATCCCCCCCTTTGGCTCTGGCTGTCGGTATCATTGCTGTTGTGATCCTTGTGAAGTTTATTTGTTGCTGCACTCATTATCGCAGTTCACTCTGCCACGCAACACTGATCAGAAAACTTCCAGAGTGAGCCCACTGTCCAGACCGACTGCTGGCATGTTTGTTTTCCCTGCACGTTGGCTCTGGAGATTTCTCCCAAAAGATCTGACAGCTTCATTATTTGAGATATTGCATGTCTGTAAATGTGTATGAAGCGTGTTAGTTGCATTGGACATGGTGAAAAGCAATGTTATGTCACCCACCCCTCCACAACTCCTTCCAGCCCCCCCTTTTACTTTACAGCAAGCAACTGGACAGGTCAGCCGCCATTGGTTGCACCTCCTCCACTTGGGCTGCCTTGCCTTTTTTAGCAGTCCCAAATGGAGCTGCAAATTCCATGTTGCTGGCAGGGTGACAGACTGGGAGATGGGAGCCAGCAAATGGGAGATTAGACGAGGGCCAGCCACCATTAAACTGCACAATGGGCTTTCCAACCAACACTGGACTAGCCTGCCAGTTGTCACCTTCAATTTGGAATGATTAATCCCTCATGAATAGGGAATCGTTTGTGTCCTTCTCTTTTTAATTACGCTCTCATTTCCTCTGCCTTTAAAACAGGTCCTTGTATGGTGTCTGTGAATGTTAGGAAGGCTTTTATTGTTTTACCGTACACAGAACCCTCAAGGATGCACAAAATTTAAAACACTAACATGTTGAAAGAAATTAAAAGGGCTACAAGAACACAGCTTTAATGTGAGAGTAAAATTGCTGGTTTCTCTCATGGTTTATGTCTCCTGTTCATTTCATTATATCCATATATTTTATGTGTCCACTGTGCATATAGAAGGGACAGAACACTTGCGATCTCTCAGTTGCTGGAGTAAAAAATGTCGCTCTCTTGTAAAATGGATTACCTAGCAAGTTATGGGGGGCTGTGTAGTTTGACTCCAAAGGATTCATTGCTTACTCCAGATGACTCAGCCTCCACTGCACAACTATAAATTGTGACTTCATTTGCTATGTTGTGGTACCTCATTATATTAAGTGGCTTATTTCCACAGATCAGGCTCTGGTTAGGTTTAGGTTTTATTCACTGCGCTGAGGCATAGCGTGGCTGATTTGAAGGTTAAAGGGTAAACTGTGTGGATGTTGTGGTCGACTCAAATCATATTTATTCTCTATAACAATCAGTGGGTATAAGAGTAGATTTACTGAATCTGCCATAGAGTGTACCCTACACACCAGGACTTCAGCCTGGATTTAGTGTAAATGCACATAAGAATTGGTATTTTTGGAATGTTAAATAATTTTAACCTTGGTATTTTAAACTAAAACAGAGTGTGACTTTTTTCTGTTTAGGTGAACGGTTCACACCCAGGTTTGTTTGGGTGTTGCGGCTGCAGCCAGTTAAGCTGCGAATGCATGCAGTCAGTATACAACTACACTCAGTTATCTATATCTATATATGACCACACTCCAACTAGAAATCCTTAAACATGAAAGTTAGTGAAGTTAACTTTGCATTTTTAGACTATATGGCTTGTAAATGTAAATATTTATTAGCCATCAGGTGCTGTTAGGTTTGGGCGAGTCATGAGTTGGTTTTGTTATTACTGATAGTAAAAAAACAAAAATCACAGATCAGTCCTGTAAAACTGTTAAATAGCTTTCTCTCCTTGTGAAAGTAATACCTATGAATGAACAGTCAATGAGAATTTGGGCAGATGAGAACATACTGACCAAACAATCTGGAATGTATTCCTAGTAAACTAGGCTTTAACGTTTGGTTTCATTATTGCCCCTTAAGCTGATGCAAATCTTTATGGCAATAATTCAGCTAGTGATCTTTATGACCCTCTCAACTAGTATCTAACATTTGAAAAATCACAAGATTAGTGTATAAATTCTAAGACCACAGTATGCTAAGTAAAGGGATACCTCTTTTTTAAAATGGTCCAAAATTTCCTAAATCCCTAGAGGGCATCTACCCAATAATCCAAAACAAAGAAAAAAACTAAAGTTGACAATATAAGAAAAAACAAAGCAATATCTCTTGAATATGAAGAAGACAGAACTCAGCAAAGTTGGGTATTTTTGCTTAAAACTGTCTGTATTCATTAAATGGCTACATAAACTTAAGAAAAACTTACTGACTTTTTTTTTTAGAGCCAGTTTGTTGCATTATATATGATTCAGCCTGCCAGTATGTTTTGCTGTAATGGTAGTGGGGTGATGGGAGTTGTTTATTAATATGTTGTATTATTTTGTAACAGTGTATTAAGAGATGGAGGAGGATATGAACTGGGCTTAAGCAGGAAATGACAGATCTGAAGCTTTGGCTGCATCACAAGAACAGACCCCTGCTCCCACTTCTGTTCTGAAAGAATGCATTACACCACCGTGGCCTATGTTTACTATGCACTGCCGTGACTCTGTAACGAAAGCCAGCACCGTTTATAGACCGGCCAGTTGAACAGGAGACGCATGGAGATGGTCAAACAAACCAGTAGGTCAGAGGAAGCTTGCTATGTAGGTCACAGAGATAGTGTCGGTTAGGCTTTGACTAGCACACAGGCTCATCATGCTATTTGACCCCCCCCCCCCCCCCCCCCCACCCGAACCA